>JAMPIV010002447.1:0-39863 GCA_024509875.1 Oreohelix idahoensis
TATAATTTATATCATGAATGGAATGTGTTTTTGCCAGGTATAGTGTTGTAAAAGCAGGCAACAGGTTTATTTATATAATAATAACTTGCCTCTTTATTGAGTAATAGATTTAATTCTAAACTATTACACTATCAATTTTTCTCTGTTGAGCATATGAAGATTCAACGATGAACTATGCACTTTATGTTCAACAACACTGTGATTCTTCTGTACGTTGAGAAATGTCAACAATACTGCTCCAGATATTTTCTACACTTGATACCACTGTCCTGTGTAATACTGTCTGTACAGCGAAAAAAAACTGTCAACAAGCGCTGACCTAGATACAGCATCCTATCGGTAATACAGGTCAAGCTGACATCGACTGTATAGCTGTCCTACTGGTGTTGATGTGGTCAAACAAATGTTCTTTTAGCTGTAAACTGTGATTCTCAACACAAAACTGCGTAAGCTGGACCCAGGAATCTGGCTCGCCACTGTAAAGTTTGTTTCTTCTTTCCACTCTGTAAAGTGTCAGTCTGTATGCTCTGTGTAAGGAAGAGTGGTGTGTTGTTGAGATCAGGCATGCTCCAGTCTACCCAGCTGTAAATGGGTAACTCACCCTAGTCCTGAGTTAGGGAAGGCAAAGGCTCCAGGGGAAGCAGGCCCTAAACTTGGTCACTTCAACCGACGCAGGATGGTGTATGTATGGAGTAGAAGTGTAGAGTGTGATTACCGCGAATGGTGTACTGTTCGTGTGCTGACCAATATAACCACTCATACACTTGTGTCTACAAGGCACCAATGCAGACTGCTGGAATCTTTGTTTTCTCAATTTATTCAGACGTACACACTGGGACATACGAGTACATCATGGTATGTTGACATATCAATTTGTAGGTATACATAGCAGATCTGAAGTCATGACACATTCAGAAATAATGGGCAGTACATCAAAAGTTCAATGTCATGATACATTATGGCCGCATCCCCCTATCTGACTAAACGCGTCAGTGAAGGCAGATCGGTAAATAACTAAAGTTACTTGACGTCCATAGTTTGTAGTATATATTATGAAACCACGAAAGGGGGTTTCTAGCAAGATTGAGATCTCCCTGTCACTGTCCGATAATAGGATAAATAATCTGTTCTCTTGGCAGTGATCAAAACATATGATGACCGAAATCTAACATGGCCGCCTCCCTGAGTTGTCGTTCACTCATTCATAGGAAGGAGAATATAAGCCAGAGTTAATTTATAATGGGTATATAAATGATTTCATAAATGTTTCCATACAGCTCTACGGTGATCAGGTTAATTCACGTAGCCATAACCGCTGTAGGAAAGTCTGTCATCTTCGTCGATACAAAACACGACCCTAGCGATACGAAGCAAAATGTTCCATCTAGGTCGAATCGACACGAGATCATCAAAATAGGGTCTGGCAATACATGGAGTCCGAATTATACATTGTACCGTACCTTAGGAGAATCTCTAACATAAACTATAGTAGAGATACCATCTCCTTTAGAAGAAAACCACTTCATGAATCATATTTCCTTAAGAATCTACCAGCCCTTTGAAAAGTGCGTACCCGCCATTATCACGGTACATCTGAACTCATCACGACTTGTCAAGACAACTCATACTTCCGCTAGACCGGAATAATAAGAATCTAGTCCCGCCTACCCATCCAAAATATACAATATAGGACTGTTTCTACTTGTACTAATAATATGTAATACATATGAATTCAGGCCATAAACATAATAAGCAAATTAATCTATTTTCTGGCCCTAAAAATAAGTACAAATATAAGAGCAATATCCGTGCGCCGGATCAATATCAAGAACGATTACTCCTATAATCAAAAGTGTGAATCAAACATGGATTATCTCGCTTTCCCCATAGACAGCATTTTCATACACAAATGAATGAATGTCTATATCTTTTCCATATTAAATAGCCATATCGATTTTTGTAATATGTGCGTCAAAATATGTACGCAACAACCACATTTATATCTGTGTACATAATATTTGTAATTACATGTTATAATATTGCCTGGTTCACTGTGTAGTGGAATCAGGATCACTATTGTAGAAAAAATCAATACATCTGTATATATCTGAAATTTATCATTGAATCTTTTAAGATAGTTGTTGCGTGATAAATTCTCGCAACATCGTTTTGTTTCAATGTCTGTTTTATAACGCAAGGGCAACAACTGCTTGAAATCTATAGTCACTTTTCTCGGTAAGCATTTGTCTTCTCGCGTTGGTATCGAATGCAGTTAACTTTTGAGCTGTGGTCATTTTTGCGCTGGACTGCGCATGACTTGTCTTGTTGTTTGGTCGATCGGTTTCCGCCCACCACTAGTGGGAGTGAGCGATTTGGAATGGCGAAAGAGATGCCTCGTTGAAGAGGGGATCTCCGCTATTTTTGTTCTGTCAGGGATGTGTAGTCCTCTTATGGATATTTCGTTTAGTCGAGATAATACCTCTAGTGTTTTCCCACATGTCGGGAGGCGTGATATTTCTGTGTATTTCATGAAAGCAAGGTAAATTGACTTTTTCATTAACTCTATCGATTTTGGGTCGTGAGCGATTTCGATTCATAGCCTGTCTCCGAAAGTCGTCGTCACGAGATGTTCTTTTCCAGCTCACATGTCGCTGCATTGTACTGCATCGGTTGATGCATGTACCAAGGACCATTACTTGCTACTTTGTTAAATGAACTAGGTTTAGAAAACCTTTATTATCTAGAGGATATTTTTGAGGACATTATTTATACTTCGGCAGACGTGTCTGTCTTGCTGAAGTCAAACTAAGGAGAGTGAACTGATCTCATACATCTGGTTATCTCCTGGCTGTTATAGAAAAGGATGGAGTTTTCCACCTGACTACATTTACAGCACTATGAAATATAACATGCATCTGACTCATCATTGTAATGCTGTCTACCGTTTATTGCTGTATTGAATGTTGCTGTGATAATGACTGTTTGATGTGCCTACACATTTGCGTAACCATTTTGTCACTGTGGCGTCCACAATAAATAATGAAGAAAAACGTCAACGGCTGTTTCAAGACTCATTGACTTTATACGTCGTGAGTTTACTGACGTCCTATGTGGATTGCCCTGTTATTGTTGCATGAACATTGTTTTGACTGAACACATCTACACACTACACAAAACCAGACATGCGGATGCCATCCATCATCATATGGCGTCACGCATCATTTGGTGGCCATAAGCTGGTTTGATTCTGGTACTAGCAAACACGGGGTCCCTTACCCACTTCATTTTCAACAAGAATTCATCAGCATCCTTCAAGAAATTAACATTCTTCAATACAGTCAACATCTTCAAAATTTTCAAAGTACTCGGCGTTGCCCGGTAAAAGTCAAAATTTCAATTTTTTTGACGGAAACACGAATTTGACAGTACCCGGCGTTGTTACATGTTGCCGGATAACTCGGACTGCTGTTATCTTTTACGCAAGTCAAGCAAGTTGCTGCTGTCAAGGTTCCAGTGCTGTCGTTTTTGAGAAGGTCAAGTGCCGGTTGAAACGGGTTGTTTTCTGAAGAAGGCCAAGTACCGATTTCCATCAACTTACTTTTGGATTAGAAGGTCAAGTGCCGAAACAACTCAACACACAGTATGTCAGAAGCTCTTGTACCATCGTGTTAGCAGTGGAAGCAGTTCAGATGTGCCATCATCGTTGGAGCTTCGCTCTTTAGGACGTTGATTGACATCCGTTTTTCTGCTGTTCTACGATTGGAAGCCTTTAAGTTAAGTGGCCTGTTTGTATGTAAACTGTGCCCTTATACTTCTGCTGAGTCTTCTGTGTATCATCTCATTCTATATGTTATATGTCTATATGTTATTTGTATATTTATATGTTTATATTTCAGCGGGTTCTCGGTTGGGTGGTGTCTCCGTTAGATTATGCCACGTCATAGAGGTCGTCTATTGTGAGCGTTTTCTGTAAGGTTTGCAAATTTCCGATACTGGAATTTGCTAAGCGACTTCTGTTGCTATTTATGTTAGCTGTGATGACATGTTTTAATATTGTTTTCGTTATTATTTCACATTCTTTAGTTTTGTTGTGATTTGTTTGTATTTGTTAGCCTACTCTTGTCTATAATTTAGTTTCATACAACATTTTTGTTTATACACTGTGGTGTCATGTATTTTGTTTAATTATAGCGCAGATATCGTCACATTTTTTGTGATATTTCATTAATTTCTGCTTTATTTTTAGTTGATTTCTGCGAAAGTTTTTGTATTGTTGCTGATCTTTGTTATTGTTTACATTGTTAATGTTTACATTGTTTGTATTGTTTACATTTTCAATGTTTACATTCTGCATGTGTTTACATAGTCATTGTTTACAGTTATAGTAATTAGTTAATGGGCTATGCTAATGCACTGTTACTACTATACTGATGATAAATGAATGATGAATAGTGTCGTGCACTATTGAATGAGAAGTGCACTTATGATCAAGATTTGAGTGCTGATATTTCATATACAAGTTCTTTGATTGGAGACTTGTTTCCCACAGAGACTGGGATAATATAAGGTGATGTGAATATACAAGTGCTTAATTAAGACTTGTTACACTTAGGTTTGAAATAAATTAGTTAATTATTTCAGGTTTTGGACTCATATGTTAGACAACATGTCTACATTTGAGCACTTTATTGAGCAGGGTAAATTGCTTGGGAAGACTGGTGATAAGTTAGAAGAATTTGCAACTGCTCGATATGATAAAGCAATGGAAGCTGAACAAAAGAAACTGCATATGGAAGCTGAACAAAAGAAACTGCAGATGCAGGTGGATGAAAAGAGATTCCAAATGGAAATGGAAAAACAAAAAAGGGAATCAGAAGCTGAGGAAAGAAAGCTACAGCTAGAGGCTGAGAATAAAAGACTTGAAAAAGAAGCTGAAAATAAAAGACTTGAAAAAAGAAGCTGAAAATGAAAGACTTCAAATGCAGGCTCAAGCTGAAGAAAGGAAGTTACAAAGAGAGTCTGATGAGAGGAAAGCAAAAATGGAACATGAAGAAAAACTCTTAGCTTTAGAGTTGGAGAAATTGAAATTGACGAGCATGAGTAATGGTAATGATTCAAACAAGGGTTCATCTTCTGGTAAGGCTAATAATGATACTTTTAAGATTAAGTTACCAACATTTAGTCCTTCCAGTGATGACATAATGTTCTATCTGGACAGATTTGAACAAGCATGTACAGCTCATAACATAGACAAAGCAAAATATGTTTATCAGTTATCAGGGATACTGACAGGTAAAGCTCTGAGTATATTAAATATGGTGGATGAACCTGACAAGAACAATTATGAGGTTGTCAGGGCCGCTTTGTTAAAGAAATATCAGCTTAACGAAGACGGCTATCGTCTACAATTTAAAAACATGTTACCTGAAAATGGAGTTGAATTCTCCGAGTTTATTGCAAGAATACGCATTACTTTCTCACGATGGGTTGAACTATCTAAGACGGAAAAAACTTATGAAGGACTTATGGACTAATACTTAGAGACAAAGTCATGTCGTCTGTCAATGAGTCTTTCCTTGCTTTCCTTCATGAACGTAAACCTAAAACAATAAAAGAAATGGAAGATTTCTGTTGCCAATACGTAACTGCGCACCCACACATAACCATGGGTAACTCTAAGGTGAAAGAAGGTTTACCAGTTGCTTCGGCAGCTCCGTATGGTCAAAACTTTGCTCGTAGATTCCAACAAAATTTTGATAGAAAGAGTAGCGGTAATTTCTGTCAAAATCATGGAAATCAATTTCATGGTGATTCTTCTTCGAAGAATTGGAGACAACCTGATAGTACTCGTTACTATCACCCTAATAATTATAGGCATTTCAAAAGAGGATATGGTAATAGAGGTTATTCCTGCCGAAGACCTCAAAACCAAACAAATAGATGTTCGCATCAATGTGAACATGATAGTAATCGTGGAAACTGGAATTCGAACCAGTATAACAATTACAATAGAGACAATAATAACTGCAGAGATAATAATAACTCTGATAACTTCAGAGGTAATAATAGTCGGGGTAGATCTCAACACAAAAAAAAGAGATATCAGCAGGCTAATGCTGTACAACAGGAAACTGAGGGAGCCTGTAATCATGTTGTTGATAGTAAAAACTTTGACGCTGTCACTAGTTCTGCTTTTGACTTTGAAAGAGCAAACAAATGCCCCCAATGCAGTACTTTATTCGAACCGGGTACCATAACTACTTTGAGTTGTGGTCACCCACTTCCCGCTCTTCCTGCTGCTGTTGCGCATGACGGGAGGGGTTCTTTAATTCTACATAAGGGTCTTGTTAATGATACTCCGGTCTCACTACTTTTCGATTCCGGATGCACCACTATTGGTGTTAGACAATCGCTTGTAGATCCATCTTGTGCTACAGGATGGGTTATTAAATGTGTCACATTTGGCGGCACTCTAGAAAAATATCCTACTGCTGTAATTCGCATTGCCACTCCTTTCTTTACTGGAGATGTGCATGCTTGTCTCTTACCTAATCCTATTGCGGACCTTATTATGGGTCGTATTCACGGAGTTAGGGAGTGTACCCCACAGCAGATTGCTGCTTGGGAAGATAATAACATGCAAGCTACAAATGCAGTAGTTACAAGAGCACAAGCTCTACAAACACCCGAAACTTCACTGAATAGTGATAATGAAGTTGATAGCCAAGATAGTCACTTAGTAATCACTCGTGACTCTTTCATAAAATTGCAAGAAGAAGATCCTTCTTTAAAAAAATTCTTCGTTCTTGCGAAGAAAGGTGATCCGAATCAGGATACAAATAGAAAATCTTGGATTGCAATGAGAAACGGCGTACTTGTACGTATGGTACAAGATTCGACTACGTCGGCACATTCGCAAATTCTTGTTCCCAAGAGCATGAGAGTCCAAATATTACAACATGCTCATGACTCGCAATGTGCTGGACATATGGGTTTTGCCCGTACGAAGTCGAGAGTCCTTGCGGCTTTCTTTTGGCCTTTTGTCAATAAGGACATTCGTATTTACTGCCGATCATGCAAGGTATGTCAGGAGGTCAAATCTAGAGGACCACGACATGCTGCGCCTATCCAGGCTGCTGACATTCCTATTCGGCCGTTTCAGAAAATGGCCATAGATATTATTGGCCCTTTTAAGGTCAAGTCGGCCAGAGGACATCAGTTTATCCTTACATGTGTCGATATGTGCACACGTTGGCCAGAGGCTATTCCTCTTAAGAGCATATCTACTACAGATATCGCAGATGCTCTTTGGTTGATATTTTCTCGCTTGGGGTTCCCCAGAGAAAATATTGTCAGACCATGGCACTCAACTCATATCTGACACTATGTCACAGGTAATGTCTACCTTACATATTGAACGATCTCTCAGTAGTATCTACCATCCTATGTCTAATGGGTTAGTTGAGCGTCTGAATAGAACGCTCAAGACTTTGCTTGGTAAGATAACTGAAGATCATCCTCAAGATTGGGACAGGGTTTTACCCGCGGCTCTCTTTGCCTATAGAGAAGTCCCTAATGAACACACAGGATTTTCTCCCTTCGAACTTGTCTTTGGCGCGCGTCCACGCGGCCCTATGTCTTTATTACACGATCTCATCACTGCCGATGATATTAGCGATGAAACTCAATCCTCATATGAGTATGTCATTGCTCTTAGACAAAAGATCATTGAGGCATGTAAGCTAGCAACTGCTTCATCAGAAATTGCTAAAGAGAAGGCAAGGCAGTTTGCTAACAAGAATAGATGTCTACGACAACTTTGTCCAGGTGACAAAGCATTCGTCCTACTCCCCAGTAGGGAAAATAGACTTCTTATTGCATGGAAAGGTCCGTATGCAATAGTCCCTCCGATTTCCGATGTTGACTATGTGGTCGATATTGATGGAAAGCATAAAACTTTCCACATAAACATGCTTTCGGAATTTCACGAACGTCCGGACTATTTGCTGCCTATTTTCCAGGCAACGGATGATGCTCCTGCACCTCACGGTCATTATTCATCCCTGTCTGCCATTCAGGATGAGGAAGCTACCTTCTCTGATGTCAACCTTCCCCTTCCAGTGGTTCCATTACATTCCACGGAATCTTGGAAAAACGTTTCTGTTTCTCCTAATCTTTCTGGTGACGAACATCGACAAGTCTCGTCGATGTTACAAACATTTCAGGATGTTCTCACTGACATTCCTGGACACACAGATGTCATAGAACATGACATAATTCTTACCGACAATAATCCAATTAGGGTTAGGCCTTATCCTATTCCTATACACTTTCAGTCGCAAGTGGAAAAGGAATTGGATGAAATGATTCAATTAAATATAATTGAACCATCGACTTCACCATATTCTTCTTCCATGGTTATTGTCCGGAAGAAGGAAAAGAACATACGAATTTGTGTTGATTATCGCAAATTGAATCAGGTCACAAAGTTCGATGCTGAACCGATGCCTTTGTTAGAAGGCATGTAAGGAGAGAACAAGAAAGTATTCAGTGGGGTACTGGAAGATGAGACAGGTCTATATTTCGGAGCTGGCATTTGCTGATGATGTTGCCCTGATTGCTAAATCAGAGGCACATCTCCAATCCAACCTGCAAGTCTGGAAGGAAGAGCTGGAGAAGAGAGGGATGGTCATAAGCAGCTCTAAAACAAAATCCATGGTGATATCACGAGAAGAAAGAAAACATCAGATTAAGTTGGGAGAACAGGTCCTGGAGCAGGTCGACCACTTTAGATATCTCGGAGCTATTATAGACCGAAAGGGAGGCATCAAAGAAGAGTTGGCCACTCGAAAAGCAGCGGCTGGGAGACTTTTTCAGGCCATAAATCGTGGATTCCTCAGCAAGAAAGAGTGGTTGGTAAGAAAACGAAGATGGCTGTATACCGCTCCACCTATGTCCCAGTCTTGACATATGGATGCGAGTCGTGGGCAATGACTACAACCCACAAAAGCCAGATCCAAACCTCAGAAATGAGGTATCTGAGGAAAGTGTTGAAGTAACAAGAAGAGACATGGTCCGCAACCAGACGATCCGTCAAGGCCTAAAATCCCATCCGCTGCAGACCCAAATAGAACAGTCCCAACTAAGATGGTTTGGCCATGTCTGCAGAATGGGAGAAGATCGGCTACCACGACAAGCATGGGAAACAAAGAGCCAGGTATCCAGACCTCCAGGACGACCCAGAGTCCGCTGGGAGGACAACATTAGACAAACTTTGAAGGACCGAGGACTAGAATGGAACCAGGCCAGGAAGAAGACAGCTGATAGAATGGTCTGGCGCTCTCTCTTCCAAACCTCTACACCTCACGGTAGAAGGGGAACGACTAAGTAAGTAAGGTACGAGCTATCCGTGGTGCGGATAATGTGATGGCTGACATTTTGTCTAGATGCCCACATGACTCCAACTAATACTTCTGTCCTATATTTCTATATATTACAGAGTCATAACACACCTATATTTCTACAATAGATTAGCACATCTGTACTTACTTTATATGTACACACTATCGTGCTTTGTTGTCATCTTCTTCTGTTCGTTTTTTAAGATGATAGAGGAGGACTGAGTAGTTAATATAAGGGCCGTTAGGTTACTAAACAGCCACAATTATTAATAATGTATTGTACCTTATGAAGCATATTAGTTATTAATTAGCATTATATTGCTTGTACTTTCTCAGAATGTCATTGTTGAGCTGAGGACTTACCTTACGAGTTCTAGATTGTGTACTTACCCTCGGAATACCAGAGCATATGTCCTGGATCGTCATGTAGTTTAACTTTACTATGTACTTATGTCATTACATGTCAAAGAATGTACTATTTAAATTTTCCTATCAGATTTGTACATCCATTTTTAAAGACAATATTAGAGTATGCTGTTTAATGATGATTATAGTAACTTGCATACGTATATTGTGTTTACATGCTAACGTGATGTGTGTTGGTGACACCTCCCCGATGTGAATAGTTTTTGAGACATATTTATTTTTCTGTTGAGGTATATCCTCACCAGACACTCTATAATTAGCCTATTGTTTGGCAATTTAGTTAATTATCAGCGCATAATTCGTGCGTTTTGAGCCGCTTATCGCATGCTCTTTGATATTTAAAAAAAAAAATATGTTCCACATTTTTTTTTTTTATCGGGAGGAGGTGGTGATATGTTGCGTGATAAATTCTCGCAACATCGTTTTATTTCAATATGTGTTTTATAACGCAAGGGCAACAACTGCTTGAAATCTATAGTCACTTTTCTCGGTAAGCATTTGTCTTCTCGCGTTGGTATCGAATGCAGTTAACTTTTGAGCTGTGGTCATTTTTGCGCTGGACTGCGCATGACTTGTCTTGTTGTTTGGTCGATCGGTTTCCGCCCACCACTAGTGGGAGTGAGCGATTTGGAATGGCGAAAGAGATGCCTCGTTGAAGAGGGGATCTCCGCTATTTTTGTTCTGTCAGGGATGTGTAGTCCTCTTATGGATATTTCGTTTAGTCGAGATAATACCTCTAGTGTTTTCCCACATGTCGGGGGCGTGATATTTCTGTGTATTTCATGAAAGCAAGGTAAATTGACTCTTTCATTAACTCTATCGATTTTGGGTCGTGAGCGATTTCGATTCATAGCCTGTCTCCGAAAGTCGTCGTCACGAGATGTTCTTTTCCAGCTCACATGTCGCTGCATTGTACTGCATCGGTTGATGCATGTACCAAGGACCATTACTTGCTACTTTGTTAAATGAACTAGGTTTAGAAAAACCTTTATTATCTAGAGGATATTTTTGAGGACATTATTTATACTTCGGCAGACGTGTCTGTCTTGCTGAAGTCAAACTAAGGAGAGTGAACTGATCTCATACATCTGGTTATCTCCTGGCTGTTATAGAAAAGGATGGAGTTTTCCACCTGACTACATTTACAGCACTATGAAATATAACATGCATCTGACTCATCATTGTAATGCTGTCTACCGTTTATTGCTGTATTGAATGTTGCTGTGATAATGACTGTTTGATGTGCCTACACATTTGCGTAACCATTTTGTCACTGTGGCGTCCACAATAAATAATGAAGAAAAACGTCAACGGCTGTTTCAAGACTCATTGACTTTATACGTCGTGAGTTTACTGACGTCCTATGTGGATTGCCCTGTTATTGTTGCATGAACATTGTTTTGACTGAACACATCTACACACTACACAAAACCAGACATGCGGATGCCATCCATCATCATATGGCGTCACGCATCAATAGTCTTCTAGAGTGTTGACTGTTTGTGAGTGTCACAGTATTGTCAAGTATGGTGGAATAATTAAATTGTTTATCTGTTTGTTGTTGTGGTGACTTACACTTCATCATTTGCATAACCCTAGACATATAACGTTGCCAACACAATATTCCAGAATAATTCTGACTGAGATATAAATATGTGGCAGTAAGTAAGGTTATCTGTAAAACACTACACATATTAGATACAGATACCTTCACAGCTGATCTCAGTCAGTACACTAAGTCCCTATAAATATTTATATCATCCCACTTTACCACACCCCTTTCTTCTATTCTACCATCCCATTTATCTCAGAATTTACCCTCGACGACAATTAAATTTAATCCCTCGGGATAAAATTTTCTTTTACATTTAAACTGAATAGCTTTCGCTTTACATTACATTTAAATGAAAAGGTTAATAGTACAGATAGAATATGTTTACATTTACATTTCCACTGAATGAAAAGTGTTGACAATATAAATTGAATTTGTTTTCATTTATGTTTACACTGATGTAAAAAGTTTGAAACTTCCATAAATTTTTAAAGTGTATATGTTAACATCGACATTTACACTGGTTTGAAACTGTAAGTATTATACTTAGAATGTACATCATTTCTTTCATTTTTCCCTCCCTGCTCCGTATGGAACCTGGGACTCTTTATGCGTTTAGAAACTTAAACTCTTTAAGAAACTAGCAATAGAGCAGTCACCAGACCGTGCAGTGGTGGTTCATGAATCTTCATTCTATACGCTGAGGTTGCCAGCCTCAATGGACTGGGACATCCACTAGCGATTTTCACATATTAAAATTCACATGGCAATATATATGTATATATGTTAGTTCACATGTTAGTAATATAAAATATAGAATGCAAAATCACAACTTACGCCAATCCTGGCTCACAGACTTTTTGCTCAGATGAATAAAAGAGACTTGAATCGGCCTCTTACACGCGTCTGGGGTGTCGTTTCTTTAGTAAGATAATTCCCTCTCTGACTTTGTGTGTTTTTAGTTTCCTCAGTCCGGTTTCCTTATTAAAATTATAGAGATTTCCTGGGCTGTTTTTGTAAGTCCGACAAGATTCTCAAAGAAAAGGTCCGGCCTGGTAAAAGGAATTCTGAATTCTAACTCTGGCAAGGTCTGGTGTCTTTGGCAAACGTGAATCTCAAGTGAAAAAACGCTGAATTTTGTCAGGTTATATTCACTGTCTTACCCCACCCTGTTTGTAATGGGGCTCAAACGATCAGCCAATCTGATTTGAATATGCTGCATGACTCATCTAGTGTAAAATTTTAAACATTACTTTTCTGAAAATGGGCTGTAAACATCCGATTGCTGGGCAGGCGAACTTACAGACATATCGGTAACATCACACGACAATGTGTGTAAGATGTAACAAATTATTACTTTCATTAAAGTAATGTCTTATCTGTTGCTTGATCACACACAAAATCCGTCTCTTAACCTTGGCGCAGACGCACCCGTATCTTATCAGTGATTACGCAGACTGCGCTGGGGCGATGTACGTGTTAATCTGTGATAATTTTCTCTCAGCCGCTCCTGCAAATGTTTAGTATTATCATCCACCAGGAGTGTCAGATAAACAGACAAAACGCAATATACTGAAAGAAGCGAAAGAATGTAGATACAAAATATCTGCTACACATAGCAGAGAAAGAAAGAAAGCGCGACAATTGAAATCACGCAATAAAATCCGTATCACAAATGTACCGATTCCTGCCGTAGTGAAACAGAGGAAACATTAGGAAGATGAAGGGGTCGCCCTAATCCATCCTGTGACATATGTCTGCCTGACTGTCATTTTGTCTGCCTGCCCGTCTTTATGTCAGCATGCCCGTCCTTATGTCTGCCTGCCTGTCTTTATGTCTGCCTTCCAGTCTTTATATTTGCCTGCCTGTCTTTATGTCTGCTTGACTGTCTTTATGTCTGCATGACTGTCGCCCAATGTATTTCTGCCAGTCTTTCTCAAAGTATGCCTGCCTGTCTCAATGTCTGCTTGTCTGTCTGTCTCTACGCCTGCCTGCCTGTCTTTCTATGTCTTCCTGCCTGCTTGCCTGTCCATCTGTTTATCACAATTCACAATCTCATACTTAACGAATCTATCATACTCAACGAGTCTATTATACTCAACGAGTCTATTATACTCAACGAGTCTATTATACTCAACGAGTTCATTATACTCAACGTGTTTATCCTACTCAACGAGTCTATTATGCTAAACGAGTTTATTGTACTAAACGAGTTTATTATACTAAACGAGTCTATCATTACTAAACGAGTTAATCATACTGAATGAGTCTATTATACTGAACGAATTTATTATACTCAACGAGTCTATTATACCAGGCCAGGAGGAAGACAGCCGATAGGATAGTCTGGTGCTCTCTCTTCCAAATCTCTACCCCTCACGGTAGAAGGGGAACGACTAAGTAAGAGCCTATACTCAACTAGTCTATAATACTCAACTAGTCTATTATACTAAACGAGTCTATTATACTAAACGAGTCTATCATACTCAACGTGTCTATCATACTCAACGAGTCTACCATACTCAACGAGTCTACAACACGCAACGACTCTATCATACTCAACGAGTCTATCATGATCAACGAGTCTACCATGCTCAGCGAGTCTATCATACTCAACGAGTCTATTATACTCAACGAGTTTGTCATACTCAACGAGTCTATCATACTCAACGTGTCTATCATACTCAACGAGTCTATCATACTCGACGAGTCTATCATACTCAACGAGTCTACAATACTCAACGAGTTTATCATATTGAAAGAGTCTACCATGCTACCGTGCCGTGAGAATAAAAATCTCTAACCCAGTGATTCCCAAAGTGGGCAGTACCGCCCCCTGGGGGAGGGGGGGGGGGCAATTAGAAGGATCTAAGGGGGCGATAATTGATAAGGGGGTCTTCAGTAGTAAGGGGATGGTTAAGCATTTGTCAGGTCAAATTCAGAAACATTACTTAATTTAATGCATACCTGTTAAAGCGGTTAATTATACAGGGGCCTGGCGTGCACGCTTATATCACAGCACCAGGCTCACCTATCTAATTGAAAGTTAAAATAACAATAAAGTAGGTGGGTTACTAATGTACTCCATTTACTAATGATGAAAGTTTGTTATAATGGATTAAGTAATTAAGTGGGTTTTTTATTTAAATTCATAAGTAAGCGTATCTTTAGCTTGATATTACAACTGAAAAAATTTAGCAATTAGTTGTCACTTATTTGAATTTGCTGCTCTTATCTTCCTCTTGTTAGGTTTTTTTATTTCGTAATGCAAGGAAATCGAAGGGGCAAGGAAATCGAAGGGGCAAGGAAATCGAAGGGGCGCTGGGGATGTGCTCTGGAAGCCAAAGGGGCGGTGACCCGTTTGGGAAAGACTGTTCTAACCGCTCTCATTCATTCATCACGTTTCAACTCCTCAATGTGCATAGGCCGTCAACAAACTTATGCCAAATTGTCATGCCCCGTGCCATCAGCTTAAGATCTGTCAATGTCTACTTCATTCCCCTCATGTTCTGTCTCCATTTCTCTTCTCCCCCTGTTCTTTAATCTTCCTTTACCTCTCTTACCCTGGGGATTACCAGAACAAGGACTGCCCTATCAACAATGTGTGTCGTACCCTTCTCCAGCGTCTAATCGGACGCTCTGTTGAACTTCTTCTTTTTCACAACATAATTTTTTTTTATGACAAGAAAGTTGGAATATATCGTGACAACAGGAAAGATTGACGGAAAAATACGAGGGGCGTTCAGAAAGTAATGCACCACATCGGTATTATTCAACATAATCCCTATCAACTTGTACGGCTTTATGCCAGCGCGAAACAAGTGCATGTATTCCTAGCCCGTACCAGATTTTGTCTTGATCATGTAGCCATTTCTTCGCTGCATGAATCACTCCTTCATCATCTTTAAACCTTGTCCCACGGAGTGCATCTTTAAGTGGACCAAATAGATGAAAATTAGAGGGTGCTAAATCGGGACTATAGGGTGGATGGGGTACAGTCCAACCCAATTTGGTGATTGCTTCCCGTGTTGCCAAACATGTGTGAGGTCGCGCATTGTCGTGAAGGAGAAGCAGGTCTGCTGGATTCTTGTGCGGCCGAACTCTGCGAAAACGTCGATTGAGTTTTTTCAATGTCTTAATGTAAGCTTGCGAATTCATTGTCTCTCCTCTTGGCATAAAGTCCACAAGAATCACACCTTCAATGTCCCAAAAGACAGTGATCATGACCTTTCCAGCTGAAGGAATTGTCTTGAATTTCTTTCTTCGTGGTGATTGCGGATGATGCCACTCCATTGACTGTCTTTTTGTCTCAGGTTCAAAATGATGTGCCCAGGTTTCGTCACCTGTAACGATCTTAGCCAAAAGTTCTCTCCATCGGCATTGAAACGCTCCAACAATTCAGAAGAAATTGCTTTCCTTTGCAATCGGTGGTCATTTGTGAGACTTCGAGGAACCCATCTTGCGCAAACCTTAGAAAATCCGAGAGTTTTTATAACTGCATTTGCACTACCAATGCTGACTGATAGGAAACTCTTTACAGAGCGATACAACAGGAAGCAATCTGATCATCAGAAGAAGTCCCCCCATCCGACAAGTGTTTCGGCCCAATTACTCCTTTACACTCTAAGGGGGGCGGGCCCACTTGGGTCATGACTCCCAAGCGTCTCAGCTTCCTGTTGTCTTGTATCGAAAATGAACCCATTTCACTTACGGCAGCAACTTTAATCCACAACGCCAGCCGTGGGGGCAATTGTGAAAGTAACAAAGAGAAGACAAATTATTCCGTTCGTTCCGTCGCCCCTCACAACCAAGGACACACACTGAGACACGAGTGCGCAGCCGACGAGCCTTAGCCACTGCGCGCCGCAAGCCACTGAAATTCTGTACCTGACACACTCCCTATAGTATACATCGCCTGTTGCCCCAGAGTCGCAGCCCTTTTACTAGTACACCAGAAAAAACTCAGCGCTGTGGACTTAGAAAAATTTTGGTGTTTTGTACCGCAGCGTTTATTGTCACGATTTCCATTGCCCATTGCGGTTGTTCCACAGCCAGCCTGATGCCTTTTCGGCAGTTTCGCTAAGCCTCTTCAGTGCCCTTGTTCTAGACTGTCCCTTCAGCCCCAACAGTTTCAATAAATCATACACTGATGCAGCCACAAGCCCTCTTGCGCCCACTTCAACCGCCATGACCCTTGCACTGAATCCATCGTGTCTCAGATCCGCGGCCAGATCGCTATACTTGGCCGCTTTGAATGAATGTTGCTCGTCTAATCTGGATTCAAATGGCACGGTCAGTTCAATCAGTATGACCTGAAGCGTTGCTGAAGAATGAAGCACTATATCCGGCCGTCTCCGCGATTTTCTGATACTCTCTGGATATGCCCCCCGTCCAGGTAGGTCTACCACCATCTCCCAGTCGTTTGCACAGTCAAGAAGAGATGGTAAACTGCTACCAGGTTTATTCGGTTTGGGGTGTGCTGACTTTCCTGCCCTCAGAAAGTATGTATTTGTGGTGTCTGGCCGGACTTTGCTATTCGCTTTCATTCTTGCCTGATCTATTGTCGCAGCAAGCTCATTTAGCACTTTGTTATGGCGCCAAGTGTATCGTCCTTGCCCTAATGCCACCTTACACGCTGAGAGCAGGTTCTCTGCAGGGCTCCTTCCCATGTAGTCCATTGGCCTTGTTGGACCTGCTGCACTGCTTTTAGCAACCTCTTATCATTCTCAGCTCCTCGTATCTCCTGAACTACCATGTCTCTGCGTTCCCTGCTTGATGCCTTAGACCACCAGCGGATGTCACCATGCCCAAATCCCCGTCTATTCGTTTGTGTGTATCCGATTACCTCTCTCAGTTTGAGTGACTCTTCAGCAGCATCAACAGCTTCTTCCACTCTCCACTTCCTTCCCGTTTTCAGTGTGGGCTGAATGGACTTAACCACGTCATCAGCTGACTCGCGTAGCATCATTGCAAGCCTTGCTTTTCCAACTTTGTACTCTTCAACAACTGACTTGAAGGGAAGCAGAAGTTTTGACTTTTTGCAGTACAGTGCTACATCTGACAGACCTGGTGGTACCCCTAGCCATTTTCTCATGAACTTGTTGACCTTCTGCTCTATAGCTTCCACTGTACTTGTGCTTATTTCATATATAAGCAGTGGCCACAGCAACTTCGGTATCAACATGAACTGGAGGCACCACAGTTTGAACTTTCCCAGGAGTCTGCTTTGGTCTATGATCTGTAGTCCTCTGTCTGCCATTTCTATTGTCTGTTGCACTGCCTTCGAGTCTTTTAAAGAGGCATCGTACACCCTGCCAAGACTTTTAACAGGTTCCTCAATGACAGTAGGGATTCTTTGGTTGGAAACCGTGAATATGACCTCTGCTATCTTCCCTTTCCTGACTGATAGGCTTCTCGACTTCTTGGGTTTGAAGCTCATTCTGCACCAGCTGACTAGTTCATCCAGGCGTGCTAACATCCTCCGGGCCTGATGTTCATCTGACGTCAGAATTGTTGTGTCATCCATGAATGCTTTCAGCGGTGGCATGTGACACATTCCACCGAGCTTTGGACCTATAGCCATTCCTTCAGCCGCATTGAGGATTACCTGACTGACAGCTGTAAGGCAATTGTTGAGTAGTGATTCGCCTATCAGTAAGAATAATGCCCTCAGCGCATTTCAACATTTCTGCGTTGGTGGCTGTGGCAGGACGTCCACAGCGCTGCCGATCAAGGAGCTCCGTATCTCCACTTCCTGATTCTTTGATTCTCTGAACCCAGCGACTGACTGTACTCCTGTCGACTGCAAAACTTCCATACACATCACATAGACACTTGTGAATGTTCACAACAGTTTCCCTGCAACGAGAAATTCTATCACAATTCGCTGCTTATAACGCAAGTTGCTAACACGCTCCATTTCAACGGTTTAGCGCAGCCGTATTATTTGGCCTGTTGCAGTGCAATTTGGTGCACACAATTGGCACATGCCATATTTGAAGTGTGCAAAATTTCATGCTTCTATCTTCATTATTAGCTGAGAAAAACGATGTGGTGCATTACTTTCTGAACGCCCCTCGTAGCTAAAGGACAGCAAAGAGAGAAGATATTGGACAATTTGACATCATGGCATGGACAGAAAAGTCATCAACAGAATTGATAAATAGTACTAGAGAGAGAACGTTGTGGAGAGATGATGGCATATGCCACCAAGCATGGTTATTGAAGAAGAAGATGGAAGTCGAAATAAATCTAGACTAAAACAAACATAACAATTTTCAACTCAAATATCGCCAGTCCTATTGTATGGCTTTGAAACATGGACAGCAACTAAATGTTCCTATCCATCCCCAGTGTCTTCTACTTTGCTCTACTGACACCTGTCTGGTTCCTTTTTTAAAAAAATCAAATCCACAACGGTAATCTTATCATACCACTTCAATAATTTCTATTCTGAACTAACAGCCATCTATGAAAGTCTGTATCTTTATGGTTGTCGTGGACTGGTGTTCTCCATGCTTCATAGCAATACAATAAAACATCCTTGACATGTGAGTTGAATATTCATCGGCTTTCAACATCCCGAGGAGTACATGCTGTGACGAGTCAATCTTCGATCGTTACATTTTACTGTGCCATCCTTTTAACTTTTTTCTCTGCTCCTTCTTTTCCTTTCTCTCACCCGCACCTTAACATTGTTTTCGCTTTCATAGTTCAAGGTTTTCTTATCACATATTGTTCTAATTTGTCACTCCCTGATTTTACCTGATGGCTCGACCTATTTTTGAAACAACATTAACTTCTGTTTGTGCAGAGCGAACTTGCCACATTGATTTTTCGCTTATCGCTAGCTCCAGGCGGAGTAAGAGTCTACACTGAGCAACATTCCTTTTGTTAACCCACTATTCGGAAGTTTCATTGTGCGAAAAGTCTGTAAAATATATTCCCTGTATTCGTGTAAGTTGTACTATGTACATTTTATCATGTTATATTTTGCATTTAACATGTGTAAAATGCTTGTGGATGTACAGGTTCATACGAGGCTGACAACCTCACAATATAAAATTACTGAATTCACGAACCATCACTGTAAGAGCTGGTGACTGCTTCGTGCTGGCTTCCTCTCAATGAATCTAAAAACTGAGGTAGCCTCAGACTGCATGTGGAGCAGGGAGTGGATGACGATGACATCCTGGTATATTTATTATACGTATTAACATTTTAATAATTTTATGTGTATATATAATGCAATTGTCGTTTTCCGCTGCCCAAACGCACTTTCATCCGACTCACTGGGTTTAACATTAATGCTCAGGGAGGGTAAAGTTTCTGAGGAAAATGAAGTGGTGGAATGGAAACGGAGGGCGCTTTATTCTCATGTCAGGAGATCCTATATTTAGAAGAGGCACTTGTTTTCTTTCAGTAAAACGCACAATATACCCCAATTATAACCAATTCTCAGGTTGAACGAACGAACGAACGAACTTTATTTTCGAAGGGTTGAGAGGGTATAACAGCAATATAGTCGACAAACGAACGAACGAACTTTTTTCAGTTTGTGGCATACGTTTTTGGTACAAGTATGTGGTTCAAGTTGCCAGCAGTCAACGCTAGTCTGCATCAGACGAGTCTTGAAGACGCTTGTCGTGACAAATGGAGTGGTTACCCCCAGTATTATCGCCAGGGATGTGCTATCGCCACAGAATTTGACAATTGACGGAACAGTCAACAACACCCTTGGGAACCAACAGTAACGGAACCCAACACCAACAACTAATCATCATCAACCCATGGCTACTTTTTTTTTTTTTTTTTTTTTTTTTTTTTTTAACCAGCGGCACTTGGGCTTTCAGCCCTTCGTCCCAATGACATGTCATTGCGAGGCTGGGGAACCTGAGGACTTTCCTTCCAACCCGGTCAGGAGCTTCGCTCCTTCCCATCCACAGAGGGTTTATCATAGGAGCCGTTCAGGCTATTCAGTCAAATTTCCGGCCGTAAACATTTCTTCAAACGCCGACGCCCGGGTTTGAACCATGAACACCTGGTCGCCAGTACAACGCCGAAGCCATTACACCAGCGCGGCTCCCAACCCATGGCTACTTAAGTTTTGCAGTCAGGCCCAGCATAAGAACTTTTTTCAAAATGATAGCCACTTTAAAGTCACCACCAGTGATGAAAACATCCGCGACTTATTGTTTCATATAAACAGTATTTTAACTTTGTTAACTATAATTGATTATTAAATGTATTATCTGTAAATACAAACTGATAGTTGATGTAATCATTATTGAGTGAATTGCATTCATATGACTCAGTTAATTTAAATACATAACCACCCAGAGCTATTAAAGTAATATTTTACTGAATCAGTTAAGTCGGGGGGGGGGGGGCGCCCTCCCAAATAAAAAAATACGAGCAATATTTTTTTCCTCACAGAAGGTGTGGGAAGATAAAAACAATTTATGACAGCTTAGACGATCCCAGTTTTTATGCGTGGTTTCTTAAAATTTCTGTGATGCTCCCTGAAGCAGAAGCATCATTCTTGTATGTATATCTCTGCCAAGAGTAACCTTGAGCGAAGGTTGATACCTTTGAATATCCTCATCACTATACTCTAAGTTTGGTCATTGTTTGACAACTACTGCCGAGCAGGGGAGACAAACATGCGACACATGCTTTCAGCAGGCGTATGCCAAGTCTTTCTGTCCCATGCCATCAGCTTAAGGTCTTACCCTACCTTCTTCACTCCTTCATGGCTGTTTCCAGTTCTCGTCACCGTGTCTTCTTTGGTCTTCCTGTATCTCTTCTACCCTGGGGACTTCAGAATAAGGATTTCCATGTAATGCTTTCAACATGTTTCCTCAATGTGTGTGTTCAACTTGCGCTTGTCAGAATAGGTAACTGGGGTTAAATATTCAGTTCTCATAACTTCACGCGCTAGCTGTATTTTTCCATCCTGGTTGACTTCTTTTAGTATTTATGTTTTTAGCGTTCTCAGATTTCAAGTGGCTGTAGTGATGGTTATACAGCTATGGATGTTCTCTGGAGCAAAAAAAAAAACTACATGGGGGAAAAAAAATTAGTGCATCGACCGGGAATCGAACCCGGGTCACCCGCGTGGCAGGCGAGTATTCTACCACTAGACCACCGATGCTCATATATGCACTTCATGAGATGTTGTTATATTCGTTCAGGACGCTTATACATCAAATCTACATGTACGAGTATTATCTTTCGCGTTTTCTCCAGGTAATTCCATTTTCCTATTCCCATCATCTCGTGACTGGTTTTTAAGGTGCAGAATGGGGGACAATAAGGGAACAGGGATGGGGGGTGTTTACAGTTGCGTCTTAACACTCACTACTACTACTACTACTACTACTACTACTACTACTACTACTACTACTACTACTACTACTACTACTACTACTACTACTACTCCTCCTCCTCCTCCCCCCCTCTCTCCCCAAACCAATCAAAACAAAAACAACACACGTAATGACTGAGGCCTATAGACGAACGGACGAGATACGGGGATTTATGTGTCCCCTGCAGGTGGAGATTGTTTTTACATCAGGAGATTGCCAATCCCATATATAGGCCCTTCAACCACATATTAGTCGGCTCTTACGACTTGGCTGAAAGAGAACGTGGTCCTACTCGAATACTTTCGCTGTCTGACAAGCAGGCTTATACTTCATTCATTACCATTCAGTTCTCTAATGAACACAGCCATTCAACAAACCCACGCCATGGTCTGTCCACGCCTTCATTTTCAATCATGACTCCAGTTATCTTATCCGTGTGTTTGTTTTTTGGTCTCCCTCTCAAATGTCAGGTCTCAGGGACGACCCCGGTCCATCAGGGCTCTACCTCTCCTACCATGGGGCAGAGGCGTCCCGAAAGTATTTAGCACTTGGGACGGATCCTACCGTTGGCACCCCTCTCCCATTAGAACCCCACTTGCAAGTATATTTTTTTTACAATAAGCACTATCATAATAGTGTCTAATGGCACCCCCTTCCTGATTGCCACCCTTATTAAGCCACCTCCTTGGGGATTCCAGAACAAGGACTGTCTGTTGATATATCTCTAGTTTTTGTGGCTTAGTTACGACAGGATGGTGTAGCCCACCTTATGCCCAACTCTCCATATCATGTTTACGACTCGCTTAGCAGGCATTAGGTTAACTACAGCAGAAGACCAGGTTGTCAGAGAATCACCAGGAACAAAAAGGAGTTACAGAACACTGATAGTTATAGTCTCCATCTAGTACGACAAGTCAACAGCAGTAACAACAGTAACGAAACAGAAATTGTCATACACAAACATCAAATTCATATTTCCATATTACTGTCTAACTGAAACGTCATGTAAAGAACAATTTTTAATATCTCGTCAGCTTGTCAGGAAATAAAGAAAAGGTGAGCGCTGCACAGTGAAAACTAAACACAACATTCGTTTAAGGAATGAGCGTGCCTTGCAATCTTTTCATGCTGTAGTTTCGGGAAAATATGGAAACGGCGAGCACTGAACAGTGACAATTAAATTGAAGTCATTAAAAAAGGACGCAGGCCTTTAAATTTTTTTTTTTTTTTTTTGGCAGGAAAGAGTCTATCAGAGTGCACCACCAAGACAAGAGACAGAAGACGTTGGAGATCCATTACAGCCAACCTTCGTTGTGGAGATGGCAACTGATGATGATGATTGGCCATAAGTCGTAAGTTTAGACTGGTGGTTCTTAACGTGTGCCATATGGCCCCCTGAGGCCATAGCATATTTCAAGGGGGCCACAGTAAGTGCCATATTTCTGGTAAAGTACCATTTTTGCAGATAACTACGAGGGGGGGCCACAGAAGTAAATAAGGACAAGAAGGAGGACATGAGCAAACAAAGGGTGAGAACCCCTGGTTTAGACTACAACGATCCAATGAAGATTAAACTGAATGAATATGAATGAATGGACAACAGTAGAATTACTGCCGTCATAATGCATGGAGACATATCTGGAGTCATCCTTATATGACCACCAGCTATACACAATGCTACAATATATACTACTGGACAAAAGTTAAGGGCCGCCATTCAGTTTAGACAAGGTTTATATAATTGATTGGCAAACTGTAAAGAGAAGTGAAAATGTCATTAAAACTGAACTCAGAGAAATGAGTATACATTTCTGTGTGCACTAGGTTAATTTTTTTTTAATGTCCAAAAACTGGGTCACTTTAACCCGCACATGAAAATTGCCATTGTTGCTGCAAAAACTCGTGGTTTTTGCAACACGCCCCACTAGTTCAAAAGGTGAAAAAGTGAGTTGAATTTGAATGCATGTGGAAAATGATCATCGGTAAAGAGTGTTCACCGTTGGTATGCAATAAATCAGTATGACAAATGGTCGAAATGATCACTGCATTAGCCATGCCACCAAGGAGAAGTCTCAGCACTGTAGACCGTGGTCGAGCCATGGCATGGATTCAGGATGGTCAATCTGTTCGTCATGTTGCAAGACGTTTAGCAGTGTCCCACTCTACCATTCAGAGACTTCTTGAGAGATTTCAAGCAACTGGACATTTGGAAAATCGAACCTGCTCAAGAAGAATTATATAAATCTTGTCTAAACTTAATGGCGGCCCTTAACTTTTGTCCAGTAGTATATGTAAGTGGAAGTGAACCTATGTCTGTGAGGCTAATTACATCCTCACTGACTCTTGATATCATCCACACACTTCCACGGATTACCCCTGTAGCGAAACGTGTGGAGAATCCAGCATTGCACACTAAGCTTGGAGAAGTCACTTGAGCCCCGGACGTAATTCTTTGACCTGGTTGACTGCATTCGGGATTTCACTATGGACCCCATGATAGGCAGGGGAAGCTGAGAAGTGGCTGTATGCATGACGTGACAATTCCTTGGGAAAGCCCCCAGAACCAGAGTACAGTATTTTAGCTCTGCATAGTTGGAGATAACTCCGCCTATTTCGGTCCCAAGCCCGGATGAAAAAGGAGGAGGGCGGCCTGCATGGAGGCCGTAAGGAGGCAGCCCCTCCACCATGCAAAGGCACAACAGCCCAATCATCTGTTTGCTTTAAACTATGATTACGAGCAATACCGGCTACCACGACAAGCATGGGAAACAAAGAGCCAAGGATCCAGACCCCCAGGACGACCCAGAGTCCGCTGGGAGGACAACGTTAGACAATCTTTGAAGGACCGAGGACTAGAATGGAACCAGGCCAGGAGGAAGACCGCCGATAGGATAATCTGGCGCTCTCTCTTCCAAACCTCTACACCTCACGGTAGAAGGGGAACGACTAAGTAAGTATAGTTGGAGATTAGCAAAATTTGCTTGTCTCAACAACACCTGGAAGTCTCACCAGTAAAGCACAAACGCTAAATTAAGATTATATGAGAGCTGTGTGCTTTCTGTGCTTCTCTATGGTGCAGAATGCTAGAAAGTAACAGAGAAGGAAATGTCGAAACTGTCCTCTTTCCACACTGTCATGCTTTGATTGGAATTGTCTACCATTTCCTCTGAGTGGTCTGCCTGTTTTCTCTCTATCTCTTGGCTACGCCTACTTTTCTATCGTTTTTGCTCTAATAGCTTATATTCTCTCTTTGATTCTGTCAATCTCGCAGAGCCAAAGTTAAGCCCACCTCTTTGCACGTGGAAAAAGCGGCGTTTCTGCTCTAAAGTCTTTTATGTAGATATTCCTGGGGAAATCGGAGTCCCCTGACCCTTTGATATGGGAAACACGGGGAGCGCTCTATCCTTTTATTTCTGCCATCCACGGACGAACGAGCGTGCTGCTGTTACGTCTAGTTTCTCGTTTCAGCCGGAGAATCTCTCCGGTAAGTCTGTCGTCTGGAGATTTCGAACGCGTGCAGAAACACCCCCCCCCCCCCCCCCCCCACATGCTACGCCACCTGCAGGCTCTACCTCTATATATAAGGGCAGGTCTCTATCTCTCTTCACTATAGTCTTTTAAGGATTCCTTGCTGCCTTGGAAATCGTTATAAGGTTGATAGCCTATAACCAGATTTATAGTGCAGACATTGTATTCCTTGTTGGTAAGCACATCTCCATTTTTTTGTTCTAAGTTAATTTATTGAGTTTCTAGCTTAAACAACATAGAGCCTAGGCTCGTGTTACTTTTACATTATTTTTAATATATATTTAATTCTTAAAGTGAAGTCTACTTATTTGGGAGCCGAGTTACTTTATAATATATCTAATACTTTAGGTAAAGTAATTTTTGTGTGTGATCTAGGAGTTTTAATTTTATTAAGCAAACTACCAATTTTAACTCCGCTTAAGTAGTACGGCCAAGACAAAATATATATTTTATAAGACAGAAGATGTCTAATGTATATCATTTTTGTTACTTTGTTTTACATTTGAATAAGTGTGTAACTTCTTCCGTAAAGATTTTTTTTTTTTTGCTATCTGTTTTGCTACGATGGTGTATCATCGCAACATTAGCTTCATAACGCGTCCAGTGTAGACCCTATTAGATAAATTATCTCAGGGCCACTTTTATTTATCCATTCGCGTTTGAATGGCTAACCCTTGGTTGCCTAATGAGAGAGAGAGAGAGAGAGAGAGAGAGAGAGAGAGAGAGAGAGAGAGAGAGAGAGAAAAAAAAAGTGTGTGTGAGTGTGTGTGTGTGGACGCGGGGTCAAGTAGACTCGCGCGACGCGGAGAGAGTTCACGCATGGCGGGGCTACCTGTGCGAATAGTACATCCAGAGCGAAGGGGGAGGGTGTGGCGAGGTGTTGTGATTTTGTGAAAGAAGACGGGGTAGGGGTGCGTGATTTAATCGAGTGAAAAACGTGGTTTGTTAGAGATGGATGTAGACTGGTTGTAAATATTGTTTTGACGTTGTATATTTCAGAGAGGTCAACCGTCAACTGTGCTCTATGGTTGGGCACTAAGCATCCCTGCAGAAATATATATGGGGCTTTTATACTAACGTGCCCTTGAGGAGCACTACTGCCATCGATATATTTACCTCCAGTTAATATAGATCACACGGCAGACCAATCGTTCTGTCCGCGTTCAGCCACAAGGTGGTTATCGTGGATTACTTACCCACCGCTTATTGCCAATCGACAGTGTGTACGAGCGGTTACCGTTGCCCTCCACGCTTCGGGGCAAAAAATGTCGGCCCCATATAGGTCCAGTGACAGTGGATAATACTAACGTACCTGCCACGAAGAAATCAACGATTTCCAGCGCCTGTGTGTTCCAGTCTGCATTATCCTTTATCAGAGGTGTATATATATATATATATATATATATATATATATATATATATATATATATATATATATATATATATATATATATATATATATATATATATATATATATGCCTCGGATCGTTCTTTTTGGATAACCAGTTTGTCAGCTGTAATTCACTGATTCGCCCGTGGAGTACCTATTTCAATCAGTGAGCGAGAATCGTCTCAGCCTTATTGCATTAATGATTGCATTCGCATAGTTGTGGTGGCCGCCAGCAACCTAACAGTGCTATTCCTTAGGATTTAATTAGCTGTTCCAGAGGGAACTTATCCCCACAGCTTTCGTCAAACAAATTTAGGTGGAACTGTGCGTTTTATTTCCTAACGGAGAGAGGATTATCTGCCAAGAATTGACCCCCTTTTTGAGGATAGGCCGCTCTCATCATTGAGAGCTGGGGGCCTAACCCCTTTAATTAGACTATAACACTGCGTCGGCAAGAGTACGGGTGGAGTTGTGAAGTGAGGCGATTTTGTGTGTGTGTGATTGAGTGAAGTCTGTTGTCATTCGTCCTTGTAGTTATTAATGTGATAACTTCACTAGTTTTACAAAGCTAGTGGAGGCATTCCTTTAGCGTTTCTTGATGTGGGGTTTTTCGTTTTGTTTTTTTGTTTGTTTGTTTGTTGTTGTTTTTTTTTGGTGGTAATAAACATATTTACATTTGCGTGTGGTCAGAAATCTCTTCTATGCTAACTGTCACTAGATGTTGTACTGTGTGTTCTTACTGTATTTAGAATTAGTCTATTTGTTCAGAGAGAACGGGCGAGGGACTGACTTAGTAAAAGTCAGTCGTAGGAGGCTGGAGAAATAGTCTTCTTACTCTCCAGAAGTCAGATCTCTTCCCATAATTTTCACCAGTGACTCTATTCTTATCAACTTTCACATTTTCACATTCATAATCTGTCTGAACTCAAGACATAATCTATTCACAATTATCCTACCTGCGACACACACAATGTGCCTAAGGAAAATTCACTGAATCTTTTGGACGAATACCATCACCAACCAAGAACTACTTATTCGGAGTAACCAAGAGGACATGCACAACATCATAGATGGCAGACGCTGGAGTTGGGTTGGCCACGTCCTCAGAAGGGACCCTGATGCCATTACAAAAACAGCTATGCTATGGACCCCCAAAGGAAAGCGAAAGAGAGGCCGACCAAAAACAACTTGGTGGAGAACTGTGGAGGCCGAGATGCAAAGAATGAACCAGAGTTGGGGCACTGTACGAAGGATGGCCGCCGACCGAACAAAGTGGAAGCGATTTGCTGCTGCCCTACAAGACGCCACAAGGCGTGATGGCCACTGACTGCTTTGACAGTCGGCGGCTAAGGATCAAAGAAGAAGAAGTTGGAGATTCCCCTTGGATGGCGGGCAATGCATAGTTAACTCCTAGCTTGGGACCAGATGCGACGAACCTTTGAATGCAAGCCAAGCTGGAGAAACTGGAACTCGTGACTTCAACTCAACACATTTCGGAATGGCAGAAAAGCCACAGGAAACGCCTAGATCTACAGTGTAGATAATACAAGGGGGTCTTCAGCTTGGTATTGGCTGCTAAAGAGCGAGAAGCTCAGCAGCTCTAGGTAAACAACAACAACAACAACAACAACAACAACAACTGCCGTCATCAGGACAAGCAGCAGAAAGAGCTCAACATAATTATTACCATAATCGTGTTTTGTTGGCGGGTTACTAGCTCGTGTAAGGTATAAACAGACGAGATAAGCAGCTCACGGAGTCGCAAGAATTAAAATACCCATCAATCAAACCTTTATCGCGAAAACGACCAACATGAACCACTAACGCCGGAGTTTTTGTGGCTAAATTTGAAAGCCACTGCTCGAAATTCCAAACTTCGGACACCATCCTGCAAAGATGCCAAAACAAATACACCGGTAAACCGCCAAAGACAACGGGGCAGGAAAAAAAAAAAAAAAGCTAACCGAACTTTCCAGTAATTTTTCTGGACAGCAGGTGTTTTCCCCGCCAACTCTGGCAAAGCGACTATGCCAAGCCCGCGGGGCGAGATTTTTCGCGCACAAGCTCTATTGGGTATCAAAGCGATGACAATCCAGTGAGGAGCATTTAGCTTACAGATGTTTATTACGGCGCCACCTGCAAAATGTTGACATCCGGAGTTCCTACTGTTTGTTTTCGCTCTTCGGACATCTCGGACTTAGGAGAGCACACTCAGTGGCGACTGTTTGCTGATCGATGCTCAGACGTTTAGTCTTTTAACGGACACAATAAAGTGTTTTACCCAATTATTTAAGAAATAAAATTACTGCAAAAAAAAATCTAACTTTAACAAATTAATAATACTACTCGGCTTCTCCTTTCTTCTCCTAATTTCGTCTTCTTCATTTATCTTGCCCGATTTTCAACCCTTGGCAAATTAATTGCTTTCGTATATGTCTATCTAACTATCTACCTAGTCTGATCCTGGTCTTGAGTTTGGGACGCAAAGACATCGAGGAAAGTAACTGTTTACCCCACCTCATCTTGATGAACCTATCATTGCATTCATTGCAGCAGTATCTGCTATGAGACTCAAAGCTGCTCACCTCTCGTAAAGTTGTTCGCGCGCACTGGAAAAAAACACCAAGTCCCTGAGTCATTCAGTAGCAGACCGTTTGAATATTTCACGAGTTCTTATAACACACCTCTGAATATGTCTCAAATCACTAATTTACTGTACGAAGAATTCGATTTTAACTCCGCCAATGCCGGTCCCAAGCCCGGATGAAAAAGGAGGAGGGCGGCCTGCATGGAGGCCGTAAGGAGGCAGCCCCTCCACCATGCAAAGGCACAACAGGCCAATCACCTGTTTGCTTTAAACCACGATTACGAGTAACAAAAGAGAGAAAACCGGACTGATTCTAAAGGCGACGAACTGGAACGGACTACGGACTACGACTTATGGAACATGGAACACAAGAAGTATAAATGGGAAGGAAGAGGAGCTGGTGGAAGAGATGAGGAAAGCAAAACTAGAAATCCTGGCTATTACGGAAACAAAGAAAAGAGGACAAGGAGTCATGGATCTCAATGGCAACACGCTGCTCTACAGTGGTGTACCCATATCCGAAAGAGCTAAAGGGGGTGTGGGTTGCATTGTGGCCCAAAATCAAAAAGATAGTATCAAGGGGTGGAACTTTGTCTCAGAGCGCATTATGGTTGTGAAACTAAAAGAAGGAGAAACCATAGTCAACCTGGTCATAGTGTATGGGCCAAATGAGGATGAGAGAGCAGAGGTCAAGGAGGAATTCTTCGAGCTGCTTCAAAGGACAGTGGATGACTGCCTAGATGAAGTTATCATGCTCGGATATTTTAATGCCAGAGTTGGAAATGACCATGCTAGATGGAGTGGAGTTATCGGAAGATATGGAGAAGATACTCTCAATGACAATGGAAAGCGACTCCTTAGATTCTGCAGTGAGCAGAATCTTATCATTACAAACACAAAGTTCCCCCATAAGCGCATACATGCATACACTAGATGTGAACCAACAAAGAATGAGAAGTCAGTGATCGACTATGCCATTGTTCGGAGAAGCTCATTCAAATATGTCCGAGATGCAAGAGTCTGGAGGGGGCCAGAGATTGGAAGTGATCACTACCTGCTAACAATCAAACGAACAACTGAAAGAGTTGCTCAGCCTAGGAACTGCTCAACATCACGCAAGAAACCAAGTAAACGAGCAGGAGAAATGAGCATTAGGACCTACAAGCTGAGAGAGCCAGAAATTAAGACCAGATATCAGGGGTTTATTGCTGCAGCGGTGAGCAACACAGAAGAACAACCTGATGACTTGGAAACCCTCTGGATTAAATTCAAGGATATCATAAAGACAGCTGCTGCAGAAGCATGTGGTGAAGTCCGACTTGGGAACCAGAGAAAGAGGACACCTTGGTGGACAGAGGAAGTCAAAGAGAAAATAAGAGAGAAGAAAATGGCATGGAAACAATACTTAGGAGCTAAAAACACAACAGGACAAATGGAAAAATATAGAGAATATGTGACACTCAGAATAGAAGTAAAGAACAAAGTGCTAGCAGCAAAACAGAAGTCCTGGGAAGAATTTGGAGAAAAGCTAGAAAAAGATGCACAAGAAAACCAGAAATTGTTCTATAAGACTCTAAAGAACATGAGGAAGGAAAAACAATGCCCTCTCAAATTTATAAAGGACAAGCAAGGCAAATTGCTTACTGCCCCGAAGGAAGTAATGGAAAGATGGAAAGAATATTTCTCAGAACTCCTTGATGGTGAGCAAGGTCAAACATCAGAAATGATAAACACTAGCACAGAAGAGGAAACCAATGGTGATGAAGATGACATAAAGATGGAAGAACTGAAGGCAGCACTGGAGAAAATCAAGATGGGCAAAGCAGCAGGGCATGATGGTATAACACCAGAAATGGTTAAGTACATGGGAGCATCAGGCGACCTGTTACTCCTAAGGGTCCTACAGGCAGCATGGTGCAACAAGACCATACCAAAGGATTGGGAGATCGCCATCATAACACCAATTTTCAAAAAGGGTGACAATCGACAGTGTGGAAACCATAGAGGCATATCCCTTCTCAGTGTCCCTGGAAAAATCTACTCTAGAATCCTAGAGCAGAGACTCCGACGCCTAGCTGAGCCACAATTGGATGAGGTCCAGTGCGGATTCCGAGCAAACCGAAGTACTCAAGACCTAATCTTCACACTCAGACAGCTGAGTGAAAAGGCCCTTGAGTATAAGAGAGAGATCCATCTTTGTTTCATAGATCTGGAAAAGGCGTTTGACAGGGTCCCTTGGAGCAAACTTTGGGACTGTTTGGCAAGGAAGAATATTCCAGCACCTCTGATTCATGCTATACAGAGCTTCTACAAGTCTTGCAGAAATTATGTGAGGACAGCAAACCATAAGTCAGAAGAGTTCAGGACCACCACTGGTGTAAGACAAGGTGATATCCTATCACCTTACCTCTTCATACTCCTTATGGACGATGTCATCAAGGCATGTAAGGAGAGAACAAGAAAGTATTCAGTGGGGTACTGGAAGATGAGACAGGTCTATATTTCAGAGCTGGCATTTGCTGATGATGTTGCCCTGATTGCTAAATCAGAGGCACATCTCCAATCCAACCTGCAAGTCTGGAAGGAAGAGCTGGAGAAGAGAGGGATGGTCATAAGCAGCTCTAAAACAAAATCCATGGTGATATCACGAGAAGAAAGAAGACATCAGATTAAGCTGGGAGAACAGGTCCTGGAGCAGGTCGACCACTTAAAATACCTCGGAGCTATTATAGACCGAAAGGGAGGCATCAAAGAAGAGTTGGCCACTCGAAAAGCAGCAGCTGGGAGACTTTTTCAGGCCATAAATCGAGGATTCCTCAGCAAGAGAGAGGTTGGTAAGAAAACGAAGATGGCTGTATACCGCTCCACCTATGTCCCAGTCTTGACATATGGATGCGAGTCATGGGCAATGACTACAACCCATAAAAGCCAGATCCAAACCTCAGAAATGAGGTATCTGAGGAAGGTGGTTGAAGTAACAAGAAGAGACATGGTACGCAACCAGACGATACGTCAAGGCCTAAAATGCCACCCCCTACAGACCCAAGTAGAACAGTCCCAACTAAGATGGTTTGGCCATGTCTGCAGAATGGGAGAAGATCGGCTACCACGACAAGCATGGGAAACAAAGAGCCAAGGATCCAGACCCCGAGGACGACCCAGAGTCCGCTGGGAGGACAACATTAGACAATTTTTGAAGGACCGAGGACTAGAATGGAACCAGGCCAGGAGGAAGACAGCCGATAGAATAGTCTGGCGCTCTCTCTTCCAAACCTCTACACCTCACGGTAGAAGGGGAACGACTAAGTAAGTAAGTAAGAATTCGATTTTTATCAGCCTTGTTGTTTGTTTGTTTGTTTTTGTTTTTTTAATTTATTATTATTATTTTTTTTTCATTTTCGTTAATTTTTGTTGTTGTAATTCTTTATTTTTTTATTTTTTATTTCTTTATTTTAAAAACATACTTTAATTATGATGATTATTGCAAATGTAATATTACTTTTATAATGATAAATGCCTTAATAATGCTTAAAGTAAATGTGAGGATGAAAGGATACAGTATACATGATGAGAGAACGAACGAACGAACTTTATTTTCGAAGGGTTGAGAATTGGGCGCGCAGGCCCGTCTAACATTCTGCCCTTTCACTCTCATTAATCTTGCATACTATATCCTTTTATTCCCACGTATTACTTTAAGCATTAATTTAAAGGCATGCAACATTATAAAGTTAACATAACAGCATTCATTTACAGTTTACAATCATAATAAAAAATGAGTAGGTTTTTTTTTTTTTTAAATAAACAAGATAGTGACTGAAGAAAAATAATAATAATAAAAATAAAATAATATAAACAAAACAATAAATAAATAAGTTATGTATACCGACACTCACTTATGCGGTCAAAACGTCTAATCTGTAGTATTTTTGAATGTGTCATCAATCCTCAATACAAAAATTACAAAAAACACATTCTCGCTTACATCCATAAATTCTTGGCGGAAATTGATAATAATTTTAATAACACTTTCTTGCGCACTTCTGTAGCAGAAAAAGTCTTTCAGCAGTTTACAAAAAAAAAAAAAAAAAAAAAAAAAAATTATATCTGCATGTACATGACCCATTTAAGCAAACGGAAACATTCACATCTCTAAAGTACAGTGGTATGCGGGTACATTCTCACATACATTACATTATATAATAGTAGTACATGGATATAAAACAAATTATTCCCATTAAAAACGAGCGGAAGAGGAAAGAAATGTTGACCTATGGATGAGATGTTGACAGGCAAATGATGTTTCTATGGGGGTAGATAATCAGTGTTTAGGAAGTGTTTGAAAAGTGCTTTGTTAAATGAATATTGTGTAGGTAGGCTTTTTAGGTGGTGTGGAAGGCTTTTCCATAAGTAGGCTCCAGAGTAGGCTAGACTCTGTTTGAACAGGTCGATCCTAGGTTTGGGCAGACGTAACTGATGTAATTGCAGTCCCTCTCTTCTACTGGTTTGAAACAATGATCGTAATTATCCGTGACCAGACGTATTGCTCTCTTATGCAGGGAGTGCAGTCTCTTTGAGGTGGAAGCAGGACAACCATCCCATAGTGTAGAAAAGTAATCTAGATGTGTCTGTATATGTGAGGTGTAGAACAATAGTCTAGTGTCTGCGTCTAAGAAGTGTTTTATTTTGGCTAGCTGGTACGTCTTTTGAGCCAAGTGTTTGGTTAAATTCCGTACATGGGAGTTCCACGTTAAGTGCTGATCAATCGTGATTCCTAGAACTTTGTGTTCTGTTACATGTTCAATTTGTATTGATTCCGCGTGTACCTGTAGCGATCTTTTGGTGCAGTTTAGGAGTTTCTGTCTGGTGGTAATCAACATAGATTTCGTTTTTGCTGTGTTTAATGGCATACGATTCATATTACTCCATTTTGTTAGATTGTCTACATCGCTTTGAAGAGTCATTTCAAGTGCCACGCAGTCATTGTCACTAGTGTAGATAGTACAATCATCTGCAAAGAGGTCACATGTTGAATATTTTAGATGTAGTGGTAGGTCGTTGATGAACATTGCGAAGAGTAGGGGCCCAAGAATAGAACCCTGCGGTACTCCTGTATCTATCTTCGAGAAATCTGATGTCGAGTTGTTGTGAAGCACTAACTGCTGTCGATCTCCCAGGAATAATTTGATGATGTTTAGTGGATTAGGGCCTATTCTGAGGGTTTCCAACTTTTGAACCAAGATAGTGTGGTCAATCATGTCAAATGCTTTTTTGAAGTCAACAAAAACAGCACCACCTAATTTTCCATCATTTACGTTCGACAGCCAGTTATCTGCCATTTTGGTGAGAGCTGTGTGACAGGACCCAACGGGCTGATCACCCGTTTGCCAGTCACTTTGATTACGGGAAACAACAACAAACGGATTGATTTGTCGTTGCCCTAAAGACGCCATTAGGCGTGATGGGAACAACGGCAAAGAAAATCTATTCGCTGTTGCCCTTAAGACGCCACTAGGCGTAATGGCCACTGACTGCTTTGCCGGTCGTTGGCTAAGGACGGAAGAAGAAGAAGTGTGACAGGAATGTTTGGGTCTGAAACCTGACTGGCTCTCAATGAGCAGTTTGTTTGTTGTTAAATGTTGAAATGTGGTGTTGTAAATGTGTTTCTCTAGTGGTTTTGAAAGAGATGATAGAAGGGATATTGGTCTGTAACTGTTGGGATCGCTATGTGAGCCAGATTTATAGAGAGGATACACTTTGGCAGATTTAAATGCTGTGGGAAAGTAGTTGTGTGCAATACATTGATTGTACACATAGGTTAAGGAGTCGCAAAGAGAGAGAGAGAGGAAGAGCAGAATGTCTGAGGGTCTGCGTGCCCAATTCTTAACCCTTTGAAAATAAAGTTCGTTCGTTCTGCCTGCCTTCTCTTAATCTTCCTCCTCTTTTATCTTTCTTCATTCTTATTCTTCTTTCTTGTTCCCCACGTCCGTCTATGACAGGGGTCGGGAACCTGCGGCTCGCGAGCCGCATGCGGATCTTTGAGCCATCTCATGCGGCTCTCGGCTCTCTACTACTTAACTCTTAGTGAATGAGAGATACCACGTGATTTTTTTTCATGCGGCTCTTCAGTTTGTTAAAATAGAGAAACAATTAAATATTTGGTTCTTTGTCACGGAAAGGTTCCCGACAAACATAAAGGTATGTTTTCAGGCGCTCGTAAGAAATAAAGAAGTAGAACACTAGACAACAGAAAAACAACAGACGTGAGTGGCTTACCCAGGGTTCGAGCCCCGTACCTCCCGTACGACAACACCGCCTAGCTATACAAGCGAATCACACTATCCTCCCGGCCAGCTAGGCATCCCCAAAAAAAGATGCTTTACTGACCGGTCATTAGTGCGAAACACAAGACAACACCGGAAGTTTACGTGAGAGACTAATGACCGGTCAGTAAAGCATCTTTTTTTGGGGATGCCTAGCTGGCCGGGAGGATAGTGTGATTCGCTTGTATAGCTAGGCGGTGTTGTCGTACGGAAGGTACGGGGTTCGAACCCTTCCTTATGTGTTATTAATGTTTATACAATACTAGAAACCTACCCTCTGTTCTATACTACTGTCCTTAAGTCTTCTATCATTTACTGGACACAGTATCAAGGTCTTTGTCTTGTGTTGACTGACATATACTGTAGAATAGGGGAACAACAAAAGTGATTGCGTCATTAATAGGCTGAGGTGCCCATTGTAAACTTCCGGTGTTGTCTTGTGTTTCGCACTAATAACAGTCAGTAAAGCATCTTTTTTGGGGGATGCCTAGCTGGCCGGGAGAATAGTGTGATTCGCTTGTATAGCTAGGCGGTGTCGTCGTACGGAAGGTACGGGGTTCGAACCCTGGGTAAGCCACTCACGTCTGTTGTTTTTCTGTTGTCTAGTGTGTAACAGTGTAGACTACTACGTCGCTACAACTGTTAGCCTTATAGTAAAGTATTTTATGAATGACTAGTTAGAGATAAATAAACCACTAGTCAAGAATCAATGACATCATCAGTCATGACACACATGAACCCATGATGTCACCAAACCTTGTGTGGCCTCCATACAAGTCAGACCGGAAAACATTTAGATTAGAGAGAACTTTAAACAATGGTTGGCCATCATCACATAGAAACGGGAGCCGCGCTAGCGTAGTGGTTACAACACCGCTCTGGCGACCGGGTGATTCAGGATCAAACCCGGGCGACGGCATTTGAGGATTTTTCGTCGACCGGGATTTGGACTGGATTAACTCGAGACCTGGCGAGAACATATGAAGGAGTGTCGTCGACCAGGGACTGGCGGCTCCTGAGCCGACCCAGCTCTAATGGGTACCTCCGAAAACGGCGAGTATCTGCCTGAAAGGCGAGGGACACTTGTCTCTGTACAAGAAAATAGGATACTCAGGTAAAAATCAATGTCAGTGTGAAAGGGTGGGCGAGATGATGATGATGATTATGTTGTGATTGTGATATCACTCTCTTGTCACACTCGCACCGACCCGAACAACAATAAAACTCTTGATTCTAGAGGCAGGGGCTATATTTATTTTTACAGCCCATTCAGTGACAAAGCAAACCTTAAACAAATAAACTAGCGAACATAACAAAACAAAACTAAACAAAACAAAACACCCAACAGTGCCCGATGCTAATCTGAAGAAGCAAACAAAGCACAGAATGGTTAAAATCATAATATAATACTGAATGAGAAACACCACGCTCTCACCTGTCAAACTGTCCTACGCCGCCACCTGACACACTCAACTATCACACACACACACACACTCATGTGTGTCATCCAATGCGACTAGTAAGGTGTTGTGCGTGGGGCTGGCAATCTCACCATGTAACACAGATTGCTACCAAAACCACTACTGCCCTAGCATATGAATACTTAATATGAAGGCAAACCACACTGTTGGCCCCATGCTCCCTCAGGAGCGGAGAAGAGAAATATATATCTTGAAGTGAGCCCACGTGCTCTCACAACCATTCCTCACATAACCATAATTAAATAATCATAAAATGGACATAAAATAATATTCAACTATATGTACAACAAATACTCTCAATAACGAGAATAAACCACCACCTCACAACTGGTCTATCTCAATATTCGTTACTGCATTCGGAAGCATGTCGTATGTGACGACTGGTGCGCCTGGCAACAAGCGTGTCGTATATGACCACTGGTGCGACTGGGAATCTCATCACATGAAACACATCGTTACCGAAACAACCACTGCAATAGCATAAAAATGCTTCTTGTCGGCTTGTGATAGACACCAGCCACATTGGTGTTTCCATGCTCCGCCGGGAGCAACTAGAGAAACACATGTCTCAACAAGGGAGTGGCCTCGCGCTCTCCAGAAATCTAAATACATATTCTCACTGCTTCCCACTTCCGTCTCAATTCACACAATATAAAACTGGCGTTTTCTTTATACACACGCGTGGTGACGCGCCGCCTTTCATGACCACGTGGTGCTATCTTGATATTTTGCTAACAAGCCAATATCATCTAAATTCAAGTAATAGATGCTTCTCTGTCCAGTTTCATGTATAAAACACTCTCCTACTAAATTTGCCCGGTCTGATGGATGAAATACTTGATACTAAACTCTTACATACGTGATTTGGTCTTAACACTAGTGAAATATATCCACACATTATTTCCCCTCAATTATATTTCAAGACTAAATTATCAGGTCCTGGAAACACATTCACTTTTTCATTTAAACATTAGAACAGACACGCTGAATACTAATAATAAAACTACAGAATACTAAAGCTAATTTAAATTAACTCACGTGCTCAAGGCATTTACAGCTTGGCTCTGTCTGTCTAACTTCGTCTGTTCTCTCTGGCGGCTGTGGCAAAATAGGCCCGCATGTAGTTCGCTATCTCTTTTTATAGGCACTAGGCTAATCACTCAACTACTGCGCGCTGGGCGTATTAATCTTGGCTACTTAAATATCACACGCGATTATCGCTTAGGAATAGCGAAAACACAAATAAAACCTACAGCTATTTAATATAACACATTCTACACCACAACTTAATTTAAAGGCATTATTATGGCCTCATTACATATCTTCTACTTCAGACTTTTCACAACCCAGAATGCTTCGCGCACATCGAAAATAATCTGCCAAAAACAGGTAGGTGGCGGGCGTCTCCTTTTCGGCCCCATCACACATCTCCCTCTGATTTTGTTGTCGTCCCGACAACATCACTCCCTCTGGCGCTTCAGTTGTAACTCTCAGATCGTCTCGGGGCAGGACCCTCTATTGGCTGCAGGGCATACCAGCCTGGTTCGGGCATTTAGACCATGCACGTCCTCCCCAGGATCTGTCTCATCTGGCGAAGCTGGTGCCTCAGGTAGGCCTAGTGTAGCATCTACCAGATTCGGAGAATCATCTTTGTCCTCACTTCGTCTTAGTTCGTGCGCCGCAACCCTCATCTTCAGATCTTCGTTGCTTGCTGGCCTTATCACATAAGGACCACCGCTTGCTTCTGGAATTGACGATACAATGAATTCGTCGTTGGACCACACGTCTTGTATTTTGGCCCTGTCAGTGTAGTGCACTCTTTTCCGCACTCTTTCACCCACTCGCACGCAATGGGTGGTGGGGCCTGGAAGCTGATTACTTCTCTCCCTCACTGTCCAGCGGCCATTTTCTGCATTCTCTCTGCAGCTTTTTGGTGGGCTATGTGCAACCTCTCTAGGTGACCTTGCAGCCACTCGTCAGTTGTCTCCGGCTCTTCATCTGGGCGCGTGCCTATCATGATGTCTAGAGGGAGCCTCGGTTTCTCTGCCGAAGAGGAGGTAGTATGGTGAGTACCCTGTTGAAGAGTGGGGGGTTAGGTAGAGTTGTAGACCATAACCACCTCCGCTAGATGCTCAGACCACCTTCGCTTCTGGTCGGCGGCTGTCATGCGGGTCTCTCAGCAGTTATCATGCAACGTCTTGTTGAAGCGCTCGCACTGCCCGTTGCCTTTAGGATTGTAAGCTGTAGTGCGGCTCTTTGTGACTCCATATACCTTGCACAGCTCTGCGACTATCGCTGACTCGAAGTTCCGGCCTTGATCAGAGTGTATCCTCTGAGGACCCCCGAGCTACTGGAACCACTTTTCCACCCGGGCCTTGGTGACTGTTGCTGCTTTCTGGCCTCTTGTTGGTATAGCCATGGTGTACTTTCTGAACACATCTGTCCGCACTAATACATTCTCCCACCCTTTGGAATCCCGCTCTAAGCAGGGTTGAAATCCCATTGCTACCAACCTGCTGGACTTAAGTGGGTCTGGAGGCAAATCAGTTTCCCGATGGCCCATGAAACTTCAGTTTGAGGTGCCTTGGCAACGTTACATCGGTTGCATCTGCGACAAAAGACGGTCAACATCAGCTGTGGTAAGGCTACCCAGTAAGCACCTACTTCACATGCAGCAACTGTGCAGTCAAATGCGTGCTCTATACCCTGAATGGAGCCCACCCTGTGAAGCAGAGTCTATTTATCCGTGGTTTTGTTCCATGACATCAGGTATTACCAGAGTTGTATTTTATGAGCTGGAATCCATC
>JAMPIV010002448.1:0-265466 GCA_024509875.1 Oreohelix idahoensis
TTTCTGCCGTGACCTGTTTTAGTTTACCCGTCTCATTCATTGTCCTGACATTCCAAAATCCTATTCTTGTATCATGTTTTGCGGTTCTTCCGTTCTCATGTCAGTGGCTTCCTTTCGGCTTTCACCACTGTCAGTCATACGAGCCTCAGACTCCGGATGTCCGTCCCGCAGCAAAGTTTGTTTATTCGTTGTTGTTTCCGTAACTTCAATTTTTTTTTTACATAGACAGGGGTGTCAGCCCTATGCTAAAACCCCCAACCTGGAGGACCAGGGTGTCTGCTTTAGTCTGACCCCTGCCCGCGCAAATCTGTCCAGCTTGGTAGAACCTTCCAGGAGTAAAACTCCCGATGGCATAGCTCTGGGGGTAATCAGGGTACGCAAGCCGCCATACCTCGATAAGGTATTCGACACCGGTGATGGCAGAGTCTCATGTTTAGAGATAAAATATTCTCGTTTATTAAAAACATTTCTACACATGGTACCAAAAGACCAGATTTGCAAACTCTAAACTATAAACAAACATGACAGCCGTCCAGTCTTGATAAAGTGAGCAAACAATCCGTACACAAATAAAAACTGTCCATCTCTGGATAAGCGTTCTAAAAATGTGTGTGCATATATCATGTAGGTTATCTTGAGGAGAATTAAAATTACTGCTCACAAATGTCACGTCCACATAGTGTATTGCTATTAGAGTTATAATTTTGTGAATAAAATTCGCCAGTTATGTCATCACAAGAGGCGCTTGTTATTTCTGTACATAAGGAACCGTAAATTTTCTGGTGTTAGGCTATAGCCAAACGATTTATTTATTTTTGTGTGTGGTCATTTTTCAGTTGGCAGGTGGTTTTGCTATGTTTTCGCGTAATATGGACTCAAGGTTTAAAATCCTGAGCTAGCCATTCCTTTTTCTATTTCCTCGACTGTTCTCGTATTCCTGCCACTGCAGAACACCCCCCTCCCCCCCCCCCCCCCCCCCCCCCCCCAGCATTTTCTTCTAGCTTTGTCGCAGCTTGTTACACCATGTTTATGTCCTCTGTATAACTGTATTCAATTCTGTGTTGCGTTCTCTCTTCTCGGTACTTCTGATAGATGTGTAACCACCCTCGTGATAGTGAGTATAAATAATGTCGTAGATTTTCGATAGGGCAATTAAGACTTGGGTTGGTCCCTTCTGAATAGATTAGAATAAGTGATAGTCACAGTGAGAAGTAGTATTAGCAATAGATTTCCACGAGTGAGATGGTAGAATGTGATTAAGAGGCTGTCTCTGAGATCGAGAAATCTTCTCTCTCTCACCTATCTTCTACGACAGCTTTCGAGGAGTCAGACAGTCTAAACACACACACACACACACACACACATATATATATATATATATATATACACATATATATATATTTCTAACCACTCACGTGCACGCACATATATGATGACAGTTAGACGTACAGACGTGGGAAAACTATAACAAATGATTATATAAATATTCTAGAACGAGCTGACCAACACGCTGATTAATTTCAAGAGAAATTTTAATTATCATCTAAAATTTCTTCACAACACATAGAAATTACATCAAAGCATATACACATAGTCATAAAAAAAACAAGGAAATTGCTACAAGAAATGATAGACCCACCGTTAGATCTTATCCCTCTAGGTATGCCCACAGTCCTGTTGGAAGAAAGTGATAGCCCCCCAAGGAAACAAGGATACATAGGATTAGGTCTAATATTTCCCCTTCTTAAGGTATGGACAGACTTGATATCTCTGCTCTATTTTAAGGGGAATATGATTTGCAATACTTGCATACAGAAAGTTAAGATAGCAAAATGGGTGCCCAATTACAACAATAAAAAAATCACTCCGTCCTGCATTCACTTTATTCATTCAGCCGAGCACACGTGCACATGTTCATACTCACAGCTTAGATAGCCACTTCTGGTAATACAATTTTTAGGACATTCACCTACAGACTCGTCAAGGGCAGTCTCTGACCAAGAAATCCCCAGTTCCAAAAAGACAGGATGAATTCTCTGCTTCCGGGAACGACTCCTTGGGTGTAATTATCTTTCTGATGTCTGTTTAGGTCACATTAAAATTGTCCAGGCACGAAACATTAACAACGAGCACAGTGTCAATAGCTTAGGTTTCTAGAATTGAGGAATGTCAGATCGGTGTCTACTTGCAGGAAAGGACTATATTTGGTCACCACACCACTAGTCGAAACTCCGTCGGAATGTTACTGACGTTAATATGTTACTTGCCACAACGGCTAAATTTGTACATAGAGTTTGTGCACAAAATCTGATCTGGTTCAAAGGCCCAGTATAAAACATTTAGTCTTTAATGAAACCCGTTAGTGAGAGTTGTACTCTGTCTATTTATGAAGACATACGCACTGTCAGACAGGTGTTAACTTGTAAACCCACGTGGTTAAAAGATAAAAGTGTTTATGTTTCTCACAGGTATGTCTCTGTACTAAACACCGGCAAAATTTGGGTTAACCCCAATTTTCACTGCATAGGGAAGAAAAACCACAAATAAAATACTTATACATGCTACGTACTCGGATTATAACTTACATTTTTAAACTGCAAGCGTACCGCTTGACTTATCATTTAAACTTTCCTGTGAAATACGTTATATACATAAAATCAATCATCATGAATTATGAATACCTACGTGTTCCGTCACCACTCATGAAGCATCGAGCATTAATAAAGTTAGTTTAGAAAGTTTATTCTCGTCTGATTATTTTAGCAGTAAAATTAAATTCCTTAATAGCCGACTGAGTTTAAGCTAGAAATATAATTTCTGTTTTCCACTGTAACTCGTCACTATAAAATAATACAGACTATATAAATTAAGCGCTCTGCACCAATTCTAATTAGTGAAATAAAATAAGCGATTTAACACTTTAAACACTTCACAAAATACTAGATATTTAATATAATATATTTACCTCCATACAGAACTACAGACTAAACCATGAACTAGAATACTGCAATCTAATGGTAGTCTAGAGCTCGGCAAAATGGCCAAGAAACTCAGACTTCGCCAAAACACAGATATTATGATCTAGTACAGCGATCTGTTTACTGCGAAATTTTTGGAGTCAGAATGGAAATCTAGTTTAACATTCTGGTTATATCTATTACCAGACAAAGAGGTAAACGTTTAATTTCGCAAAACGAAGTACTCTCCCCTTTCCGTCTTTAACACTTACGTTTAACACTTAAACGCATGCCGTAACTGCCACCTACTGACCGAGAGGGCGCGTGTCAGTTGCGACTCTCAGACGGCTTGTCTCCAATGCCCAGGCAGTTTTCGCACCTCGCGCTGACCATGGGCCCCAATGAGTGTCGTGTCAGGTGGAATTCCCAGACACCTGTTCTACGTACTGCGCCGTAGAGATGTCAGTTATCGCGCCTTTCCTGAGCGCTCAGCCGAAGAAAACGCGCCTGTCAGCTGAAAGTGCAGACATAGTCTGCTCGTATGTCTGAGATAAGCGAAAGTCACAGTTTCGTCCACTGACATCTAATGCAAATAGAATGCATTTAACGCTCTCCCGTCTCTGTAGAGACTGACACGTTATGTCATCTACTGCGTTTCTAAATGAGAAAACGAAACCGGCAAAGGGAGAATGGGAAAGAAATTATTTTTCGCAAACGAATGGATGCGAAAAATACAGGAAAAAGGTAAAGAGTGATAATAAAAATAGAGGATACGGGTGAAAGAAAAAGAAGAGGATTTAGGCAATTTAATGATCATAAAACCTCTGTGACAGCCGGGGGGAAGGGGGTGGGGGTACCATTGGCCACTGCAATACTGTCAAAAATCTACTTGCAAGATAACTATATGTTCTGTGTTTATTTGGAGAAGGGGGTGCCAAAGGTAGGATCCGCCCCTGGTGGCGAATACTTTAAGTACGCCCACGCCACTATCGGCAGTTCCAAAGGGAACAGAAAAACATAAACTTATGAACGATAATAACTGATTAATGATAAATGGCCATTCATTCTTATTCTATGCAATAGAATGTGTGGAACATTTATTACAACTATTTTCTCGGATTCTTTTAGGTGTACTTAGTAACATTTATAAAAGTGGCCCCTAAACCTTGTCTTACGATTTCAAAGTCATAACTAAATGTTAGTTGTTCAAAACGGACGTCACTTCTGCTCAGAAATATTCAACGTAGAATAAAATATACTTTGGTAAGTTTAAACACCTAATGTAAAGCTCTACAGAAAGTTGTTAATTACTAGAGCTGTGTTTAAAACAAGAATCGCTGACCTAGTTGTTTGAAGAAACACAATGACTTAATCGGCATTTCACTATCCGGCGCCCGCCTCTTCAAATACAAAACACATTCTATATTTGCATTTCATTATTGCTCTTACTTTAATGGAGTCATATCCACCTTATTTGACGTTGTTTTAATTATTGCATAAAATCGGCTGGCTCAATAGCAGTCAAAGCTTGAGAGATTAAAATGTACCGGTACTAAAGAAACAGAGCTGCGCACAAAGTTTCAGCCCTCTTCGATGAGTGAAACACACAGATTTTCAACATCAAATATTTGGAACGCGAAAAATATCAAACACAATTTTGGTCTTAAAGAAAAGCGTTTACAAGAAGCCAAAGTACATACATACAGACAACGCGGGAAGTCACGTGACGTCTCCACGTCAAAGATTGGCTATTAATGGATCTTGAACATTTACCGTCTTCTGGTTGAATATTTTCAGGTCAACCTACTGGTGTCACCCTCTCACATAACGGAAGCTCTTGTACTTGTGCTTTTCTTCTCAGTCTTTCCTTCTTTTATGACTTTCAAAAACGTATGTATACCTTTATGCACACCACATTTTATTTATATAATGTCATTACCCTTCATTTTATTGCCCTGGTAAAATTTCAAAATTAGAAACTTACCCACCACAAAAATATTTATAGAATGTATGATTCCTATATACACACATTGCGATTCTCTTCGGTGCTATGGAGTTTGTGCACTGTGCCGAGATGCTCCACGTGTGATGTAAAGGAGGAGATCGCAGCACTGATGGAGCTGTCTGTGTGTCGTGAAGATAGTCCTTAAAACCAAACCAAATTACCCTTCACTATTTAAATTTTATTTCAAGTATTTATAAAAATAATAATAGCCCCTTCAGTAATAACTGACTATGGGAATGCGCCCCTGAGGTGATAGCCCTCAACTGCATATTTTCCTTCGACGTTTTCTCCTCTCTTCTGCTTGTCGTGAGAGCTTCTTTTCACCCAATCTGAGGTGGGCCGTAAAGAGCATCGCCACTTGGCGCGATTGGCAGTTTCATCCTCCCAGGTTGCTGGATTTATGTCCAGTGCCCTCGTGTCTCTCTTGTACACATCTTTGAACCCCAGCTGCGGTCGCCCAACTGTTCTTTTGCTACTTCTCGAGTTATGCCGACACCTATAGGGTGAAGCTGGAGCGTCCTCTCCAGGGCGCAAGCATGGGCACAGTTATATGGAGATCAAGCTGTTGCCCATGCAGCATGTTTCACCTCTCCGCGCAGCCGGTAGATCCAAAGGAACGGCAGTAGCCGATACAGTTTGGTACCAGCCACGTCTAGTATTTAAAAAGTATCTTTATTCGTGTTCTTCTTCATGAAAAAAAGCCCAGTTCCGTGTGTTGCTTCAACTACAACGTGCAGGTTAATTCAACTCAGCCATTCAAGCCCGACGAAGGTCATCGGGCAAGTAGGCTTATGACGCAACCCAGTTCTTCTATGTAATGGACTCCTTTGTCCATGTTACTGCGTCACATAGTGGCCAGTATATTTACCTGTAAGCAGAGTATCTATACATTACAAATTTCATTCATTATCTTTCACCCCAGTGATACATTGAGAGTCAACAAATTCAGGCCCAGCCATTTTGTCCTCTGCCATCCATTAAAGGGCTTTCCTTGTCTTCTTTATCCGTTTCACGTCTGTCTCAAACTGCCTTCTCCGTGTTTTGGTCTCCCTCTATTTCTCTTGTCCTGGGGTTCTAGAAACGCAAGTAAGTGGTAAAAATACCACATTAGGATTTACACATCTCATCAGCCTAAAGGCATGGAGCAGACTCTTTGTAACTAGGTTTTACGCATCATCATACTTCGCGTATTACGTCCTAGCGTGTCTATGGTTGGGATGCTGAATGGTGCAATCACCCTGGCCAAAACTAAACCAGCCAAGATGATTACACACCATAAAGCAATCCTCAACAGCTTGCACAGCAGTCAGAAGCTTGTACATATAAGTTCTGTGTACACTAGACCTGTGTATCGTACCACTTTGGGCTTGAGTGGGTCAGTTGGTTACAAGGACATTAGATTGCCAAAGAAATCAACAACATTCATGTACTTTTTGCATTCTGCCATTATATCTAGACCTGGGTTGTCGACACACTTGTGCTGCTTTCTATCCAGTTTTCTGACAGAGTTTACTGGCTGCACTGAAGCATGGGTCGATGACAGCTGAGCAGAAATATACAAGGAAAGCAGCGAATCATGCTTGGGATTCCAGGAAAGAGACAAGATTGGATAACACCAGAAACGTTAAACACCATAGCGATGAGAAAAGAAATGAAAAGAAAGAAAACAGAAGCAAAGTCTCCCAGGTTAAAGGAAATATATAGCTAACAGTACAGTCAGCTTGATAAGAAGTAAAACGTCAAACCCGTGCCAACAAAAGGAAATTTCTGGATGACCTTGCAAGGCAGGCAGAAGAGGCAGCACTGAGAAATGAACAAAGCACAGTTTATAAAATAACTACAACTATCAGCGGAAACGAGGTGCAAACAATATAACGTTAGTAAGAGACAAGCAAGGAAATCTCATCTCCACAGCACAGGGGCAGGAAACAAGATGGGCAGAGCACTTCAGAGAAACACCGAATAAGGAACCACCAGAGACGCAGCTGAATGTTCCTGAGGCTGAAAGTGACCTAGACGTAAATACAGACATTCCAGAGAAGAAATCATCACAGCTATCAAAGGATTAAAGAATGGAAAAGCACCTGGTCACGACAATTTAAATGCTGCGTTATTCAAGTCAGACCCCGAATAAGACATGAAAAAACCGATAAGTATAGCCAGCAGATGGGTCTGAACATCAATCTGAAGAAGACGAAGGTCATGACACTCAATGTGGGCAATCCTGAGCCAATAACAATAAGGAACCAGAAGCTAGAACAGACAGGCACATTTACATACTTAGGATGCATAGTAACACCAGACAGCGTGTTGAAGGACTTTCGTGTGTGGTTACTGGTTGTGTTGCTTGAATTCTGATCGTGCTAATATTCGTACGCGAATGGGGTGAACCTCACCTTTGGGTTGTCGTAATGCCTGAACTTGGCATCAAGATGTAAACAACTGTTCATCTTATTAACTCAGCAACTTGATATAAAATACATAATTCATAATGGTTGAATGGTGTAACGTGATTCAACGAATAATGCCTCCGGTTCGAGTCCTTCACAATTTAATATGGATTACACACATACATAAACAGTTCAATTCACACATGAGGTACATGCATCAATCAATCAATAGCGTAGACTGCTGTTTTACATGTCAATGTCCGTTTAAGGATACAATGCAGTAATTGTCGTCAGAACATCACAGCTATATGCACGCGCAGATAGAATGGCTACCTGCCGACAGTGAGTCTAATTACTTCGTATAAAGTAGACGATTATCTTTCTCCTTCCAAGGATTTAGTTAATCACTAACCTCCATAAGTTTCCTCTCATGTAGAGTTCTAGGACTGACCCTGGTCCATCATAATGCACATATAAATGGCTATATCATGCCATTGAATTGGAAGGTTAACAAAACGCAGCTATTCAGCTTGGCGGTCAAGTAACAAAGGGTCGCGTCTCCTAGTTACCGACTGTGACCCAAACAACGCTAGACACGTCATAATCGATCGTGTATGGAGCGTTCAATAATTGAAACATCTATCGCAATATATTAAATGTCTTAACCTTTACATTTGCACGTCCGCTAACCTTTAGCAGACGGCGTTAATATCATATACCGTAACAATTCCCTGTACACCGGGGGAAAAAAAAATCGATAGATTTTTTTTCAAGATCTATCCGACTTAACAATTTTTCAAAAAAAAATTTAACACAATCGTGACATATGGCCGACGATGTTCTGAGTAGAACCGTGTCGCGGTCATGTCAACTAACTATTTGTCATAGTCATCTAACATTAATCACATTATATATCAATATTATACATATTATTATATCAACTAAATAAAATGTCCAATGTTAATAGTGAATGATAGAATTAAATTAAAGTAAGGTCTGTCGTATTAGTATGTCATATAGGAATTAATTTGACTAATTAAAATTAAATTAATTAATTAAACTAAGAGTTAAATTATTAAGATTCTAATATAACGCGATGTTATGAGAGAAGAAAAGACAAAATAAGTGAGAAGAAATAGAAAGAAATTCGAATATAAGTTTAACTTAATTGGGTGTGTTAAGTGTTAGTGAATAATAACTATCTAATTTAACTAACTAAATAACGTATAGGTACATTTTAAAAAAATATTAATCTAATACTTGTGTGAGATTTATTTTCTCTTTTCATAATTTCTTCTTTTTATATTTCGTTCTCTTTTTTTTGTTCTTTCATTTCATTTTTTTCTCACATTTCATTTTATTGATAATAATTCAATTAAGAAGTTAAGTTAACTAATTAATTAGTATAGGATATGATGATCCATCCGTAGTCTTGATCCTGATGAATTCTTTTAGGCAAAAATGTTCAAACGTTTACGTTGGACAGAAATGTCATTTATCCCAGCATCCAAGAATTAAGTGCACCTTGATTGTCTTGTAGTTCAATTCTGTGATGCATATAGTGTATATAAAGTTTAAATTGAAGGCAAGGTTAGTTCCTTTATAGTTATACTTGTTATATCCAATGTAGTGATGAATGACGTAGTGTTTTAGGGATGTCAATGTTGATCATTCGTCGTCAATAGGATTACGTGACAACGCATCAGCCACAATATTTTCAGTGCCAGGAATATGTTCAATGGAGAATTCAAATGGCTGTAGGATGATTGCATATCTGGCGAGTTTTGGGCTCTTGTGGTTAGATCGACGCAAAGATGCTACAGCACGTTGGTCGGTTTGTATGGTGAATGGAGCACCAAGCAAAAACTTTTCAAGTTTAGTTATTGCCCATATGACTGATAAAAGTTCCTTGTCCACTGTGGAATACTTTGTTTCTGCCGGCTTTAGCTTTCTTGAAATATATAAGGTAGGATGTAGAACGCCATCATGGTTCTGGAGCAGGCATGCACCAATGCCGTAGTTACTAGCATCTGTTCGTAAGAAAAATCTTTTGGAAGCATCGGGAAGTCTTAAAATTGGTTCATGCGAGAACAAATTTATAATTTTGTTGAAAGTTTCATTGCATATACCAGTCCATGTCACCTTCACCGGCATGTCTTTTTTTAACAATGAAGACAATACAGCCGTGATGGATGACAAGTTTGGTATGAATCTACTGTAATATTGAACAAGTCCTAACAAACTCCTGACCTGTTTCTTCGTCTGAGGAACTGCTATGTTTAGAATTTTGGAGACCGTACTAGGTAACGTTCGGATATATCCCGATCCAATGATATGTCCCAAAAAGGTTATCTCATTACACGCGATTTGAACCTTTGTAGGTTTAGCAGTTAGATTATAATTCCTTAGAGTGTCGAAAACATATCTAAGTCCCGAAACATGTTCCTCAAACGACGAACTAAACAAGCATATGTCGTCAATATATGTAATAACGTCTGGTCTACCTGATAAAATTTGTCGCATCAGGCGAATGAAGGTAGCTGGCGCATTAACAAGCCCAAAAGGCATCACATTCCACTGGTATAGACCTTGTGGAGTGGAAAATGCGGTGTAGTACTTAGCCTTTTCGGTCAGTGGTATCTGCCAATAACCTTTAGTTAAGTCTATCTTACTAAATATAGTTGCGTTGGATAGACGTGGCAGTAAGTCGTCGATAAGTGGATGTGGTTCGCTGTCAACTATAGTCTTAGCATTTAATTTTCTATAGTCAACACATAGTCTGATGTTATTGTCCTTCTTCCGGACAATCACTAATGGAGAAGAGAATGGCGAATTACTAGTCTCAATGATTCCCAGAGACAACATCTGTTCAAGTTCCTTAGTAGTTTTAGCAAGGAAATGTAAAGGAACCGAATAGGGATGTACACGAATAGGTGTATCATCATTGAGAGTAATGTCATGACTAATAGCCGATGTGCGACCCGGGACGTCGGTCAACACATCTGGATAAGATTGTAATAGATTAGCAATCTGTAGACGCTGTTGCGGTGTAACCGTTGAAGAGATGGTTACATCCCGCCAAGATTCAGTAGGTTGAACTACTGGTACCGGTAACGGTAACTGTACCTCAGGAAAAGAAGATTCTTCTTCCTGGATGACAGATAAGTTGGAATAATAACAAGTAGATACTGTGTTGTCATCTAGTTCATGAAAAATTGACTGTAAGTGTTCAGGACGTGTATGAAATTGCTTGAGCATGTTAATATGAAATATCTTTTTGTGTCCCTTGATATCTAAGACGTAATCAACGTCGGAAATTTTATCAATGACTTTGTAAGGACCATTCCAAGATATCAATAATTTATTGTTATTGTGAGGAAGTAACACATAAGCCTCATCGCCTGGGAATAATTGGCGTAATCGTCGAGACCTATTTTGTAGAGATCGAGCCTTAGCTTTTGCAGCCTCAGAAGAAGCTGTTGCCAACTGGCAAGACTCAATAATGTTCTTCCGAAGATTAATCACATACTCGTAAGATGACTGAGTGTCCTGAGTCATCTCCTCGTCAATTAATAAGTCTTTTATTAGTCCCATAGGACCTCTTGGGGGAGCACCAAAAAACTAATTCAAAGGGAGAGAAGCCAGTTTGTTCATGCGGTACCTCCCGATAAGCAAATAGAACAGCTGGGAGTGCTCTGTCCCCAGTCATGAGGGTGCTTAGCAGTAACCTTATGTAGTAGTTGTTTAAGTGTACGGTTAAGTCTTTCAACCGCACCATTACTCATAGGATGATAAATACTACTTAAATTCCTATCAATGTTCCAAGTTTTCATGACTTCCTTCATGGTGTCAGATATGAACTGTGACCCATGGTCTGATAAAAGTTTTCTAGGAAACCCTATTCTAGAAAAGATGAGATGTAGTGCATCAGCTACATCTGTGGTAGTGGTGGTTTTTAATGGGATAGCTTCTGGCCATCGTGTGCACAAATCAATGCACGTAAGGACGAATCTATGTCCTCTGGCCGATGGTAGCAATGGACCAATAATATCTATGGCCATCTTGTCAAACGGTCTTACTGAGATATCGCAAGCCTGAATAGGCGCCGTGTGAAAAGCTCCACGTGCTTTCACTTCTTGGCATGTAGTACAGGAACGTACATACTGCGAAATATCTCTTGACACTCCTGGCCAAAAGAATGAAGACAGTACTCGAGATCGTGTTCGAGTATATCCCATATGTCCAGCACAATGTGAGTCATGTGCATGTTGAAGAATGTACCGTCTAAAAGTATACGGGACCATAACTTGTTGTTTCATTTGTGATTTGTCATTAAAACATCTAATCAATATGTCATTTTTAATAACAAACCAATGTTTGTTATTATTACCTGAGGATAGATTGTCAACTTTATCAACCAGCTTAAAAAATTTTTTTTAAAGATTTATCCTCTTTTTGTTTGGTTGCAAATGTTTCCCTGTCAATAGGTGAATTGACTACAAACTCCTCTTGGTTGTCTGCATCCATCTTATTATCACTAAATTTCTCAATGAGTTGAGTCTGCGCTCTAGTCGTCACGGCGTTTCCAGTGCATAGGTTATGTTTCTCCCATTCTATGATCTCATCTGGAGTACAATCTTTACTACCGTGTATACGACCAACCATCAGATCAGCTATAGGCTTTTTTAGCATACATACTTTTACATTCCCTGTGAAAAAGGGTGTTCTAATATGAACAATAGCTGTGGGGTAAAACTCAATAGTTCCACCAAATGTCATGCAGCGTACATATTCTCCTGTCGCACAGCTAGGATGTACCAGCGACTGACGTATACCAATCGTCGTGGATCCTGAATCCCTCAGCACTGAGACGACGGATCCATTAACTAATCCCCTGTTAAAAATTAGTAAGCCTGTTCCATCGTTGACTGCAAGACCTACCTCTGGTGTAATATGTCCGCAGTTAAGCACTGTTTCTTTCGCCTTCTGAAAAATAAGATTGCATTGTTGGCAACTATTTGCCACATTATAATTAATAGCAAAACATGCAGCAGAAGACTGTGTTGTATTATTGTCAAGTGGGACCTGAGCTATAGGGGTAGTATTATTTGTAACTGCCGCCCCTGTATTATGGTTGTAATGAGATGATCCCCGAGAATGAGATCGATTCCGAGTATAATTGTTAGAATTATCTCGTCGTCCTCTATAGTAACTATTATCTCGATGTCTCGAGCCATGATTATTACCATTCCAGTTATTGTTATTATTGGGAGTATGTGATCGATTATAATTAGTGTTATGTTGACCATTGTGGTAGTTTGTTTGAGGTGAATAATTTCTATCTCGTGATCTACCTCTGTTGAACTCATTTTTATTGTTGAAATCATTATTATGTCCCTTCTGAAAGTTAACATTGTGATTTCTTTGGAACCTACTTCTGTCTACACTGTGATGTCTTTGTTTGTTATTATGATTGGAGGCCATATTAGACGCCACAGGTAGAGGTTCTCTTAATGAGGAGTTAGAAATGGTTGCATTCGGATGTGCCGAACAGTAGTTTAAAGAAATTTTTTCTAACTCGTCGATAGTACCTGGTTTACGCTCCTGCAAATATGCAAAAAATGGCTGGCTAACCGAAGATAATACCTTATCCCGTAGTAGTAAATCAACTAATTTGTCGTATGATTTGTTGACTTCTGCCAGTTCAACCCATCTATTAAATGTATTGCGTATGTTCGCAATGAATCCTGCAAAATCTTTTGGAGATTCAGGTAAAATTCCCTTAAATTTCAACCTACAGTGTTCCTCGTCCAGGTGAAACCTTCGTAAAAGCAAGGACTTAATAGCACCGTAGTTATTTGCTATTGATGGGTCAGCATTTTGAGAAGCCGTCAATGGTTCTCCAACCAAGAATTCATTTAACTTGAGTACCCATGACTCTTCAGGCAAATGATTTGTTTTGCAAGTCTGTTCAAAACGTGACAGGAACGATGAAAGGTCGTCCACGTTTAAGTTGAGAGTGGGTAATTTAAAGTTGTAGAAATGTTTAGTTTGGCTGGATGACGATCCATTTTGTGCGTTATTATTCTGGTTTGCATCAGCACTTTGTGCTTGTAATCTTGCTGTCTCCAATTTAATACGCGCCAATTCCATTTCTTGGTTAAAATAATTTCCTCTCGTTTCAATTTATTCTCTTCTTCCTGTTTGGTAATTGCTCTTTGCTCTTCTCTTTCACGTTGAGCAATCTCTCTTAATCTATTTTCCTTGGCAATTTGCTTCATCTCACGTTCCTCCTCCTCTTTCTTTAATGCAGCCTTTTGTTCCTCTTCCTCTTTCTTTAATGCAGCCTTTTTCTCTGCTTCTTTTCTTTCACGTTCCTCCATTTCTGCTTTATGTTTTTCCAGTTCTGCCTCAGCAAACTGACGAAGTTCTTGAGATTTATAACCATATTCCTTACCAATTTTAACGAAATGGTCTATAGTAAGCATTTTGACTTTTATCTGGTAAGTAATTATTGGTAATTACTGATTAAAATAGTCAATAGTAGCTTCAGAGTAATTATTATACTTACTCAACTTAGGAATATTCAATATAAATAATCACAATAGTACTGAACTCTAATGTCTAAGTTCAACTAATAGACAATATTTTGTAACAATATTGTATCTAAGTACTAACTATATCATAAATAGTTATGATATCTGTTAACTATAATGTAATTACATCACACAATTAATCTCAATATCCAATGATGTTGGGTATGATTCCTAGTAATTATATTGTTCAATGTACTAAGTCACTCTCTTAGTACCAGAAAAGTATATTAAATAATATACAATGGGTCTATTACCTCAAAGGTAGACTATAAGATTATTTTATTTGGTCAATATATATATTATATTATTATGCCCTAGGCATCTCTTATAAATTGCAGTGCTAATTTCTTGGACTATCACTGCATAATTATGCAATGTCCCATATTAACCTTAAATGTCAGAAAAAAATTAATTAAATTAAATTACAAGTGTATTATTGAATATAATGTTATATTATTAATGTAGCATTTAATATATATCATGAGGACAAACAAAACAATGATGCAACTAAAGGGTACAAACAATGTCAAGACGCAAACAAGACATTTTCACAATTAAAAATGAATTTATGAACTAAATAAAACAAGCGGAAGTGTCACACGGAAAACGAAGGGTCAAAGATTGACCCGAGGTCAACTTAATATGCAAAGTACACAAAAAAAAAATGACTGCAAAAAATGATGACATCACAGGACTCATAACGGACGAACATTTAACAATCATAAAATAAATTGATAGTAAGAGTAGACTGGACGAAATAGTTAACGAACATGATACAAAACTGAATAAAATTGTGAACTGAGTACGAATAAAATACACCAGTTATCTACGGAACGGTACAGCTAACACAAATCGTCAAACGACAGCAGATTTGGACAGACAGTCCAATGGCAAACCTCAATGGGGCTTCCAAAAGTGCAATCGTTTAACTGCCCTAAGAAACGACCGAAATCAATTCAGGCATCGTGAGAGCCACAGAATCTAATTTCGGTTCATCCTCCTCTTACCGCCCACTAATTAACAACACATTAAGACAACAAAAAGTACATTAAACATAGGTAAAAACATGCCGATGTAGGCAGAGGGCATGGACTCAGTTAGCACTGTCACGTTAACGACAATAGTTATTGAGCTAAACTTATCTTTATTTGCTGCTTCACTTGATGCTCGTTGTCGTCGACGGCTAGGCCTGTGCCTTTGACTGTCTGCTCCTGTAGTCCATATCGTGTGTTTGCTTCAATGGCTCATGTTTCCCCTGGTTAGACTTAGAAACGGCTTTGGTTTCTCCGACAGTTCACCTACACGACTTTCGGTGACGTCACGTTGTTAGGCATTATAATGAGTACTGCGTCATCTTCGACTGGATCATGTGATCGAAAATTGATCGTAAATATTTGTGGTTAACATGTGCGTAAGGAACAGAAGTTTGTTTCTTTTTTCTGTCGTTCCCCGCATTCGGCCGCCACTTTTGTTGAAGGACTTTCGTGTGTGGTTACTGGTTGTGTTGCTTGAATTCTGATCGTGCTAATATTCGTACGCGAATGGGGTGAACCTCACCTTTGGGTTGTCGTAATGCCTGAACTTGGCATCAAGATGTAAACAACTGTTCATCTTATTAACTCAGCAACTTGATATAAAATACATAATTCATAATGGTTGAATGGTGTAACGTGATTCAACGAATAATGCCTCCGGTTCGAGTCCTTCACAATTTAATATGGATTACACACATACATAAACAGTTCAATTCACACATGAGGTACATGCATCAATCAATCAATAGCGTAGACTGCTGTTTTACATGTCAATGTCCGTTTAAGGATACAATGCAGTAATTGTCGTCAGAACATCACAGCTATATGCACGCGCAGATAGAATGGCTACCTGCCGACAGTGAGACTGTGAGTCTAATTACTTCGTATAAAGTAGACGATTATCTTTCTCCTTCCAAGGATTTAGTTAATCACTAACCTCCATAAGTTTCCTCTCATGTAGAGTTCTAGGACTGACCCTGGTCCATCATAATGCACATATAAATGGCTATATCATGCCATTGAATTGGAAGGTTAACAAAACGCAGCTATTCAGCTTGGCGGTCAAGTAACAAAGGGTAGCGTCTCCTAGTTACCGACTGTGACCCAAACAACGCTAGACACGTCATAATCGATCGTGTATGGAGCGTTCAATAATTGAAACATCTATCGCAATATATTAAATGTCTTAACCTTTACATTTCTACTTATTTGGAGTAACCAAGAGGACATGCACACCATCAGAGCTGGCAGACACTGGAGTTGGGTTGGCCGCGTTCTCAGAAGGGAACCTGATGCCATTACAAGAACAGCTATGCCCCCGAAGGAAAGTGAAAGAGAGGCCGACGAAAAATAACTTGGCGGAGAACTGTGGAGGCTGAGATGCAAAGAATGAACCAGAGTTGGGGGCATTGTACAAAGGATGGCCGCCAACCGAACAAAGTGGAAGCAATTTGTTGCTGCTCTACAAGACGCCACCAGACGTGATGGCCACTGACTGCTTTGACAGTCTGCGGTTAAGGATCAAAAAAGAAGAATGCTTAGTGATAATGGATCAAAGACAATGTCGGCAATGAGATCCTATTAAGTGTTGACTTGTTTTAAGATATCCTTATCTGATCCCTATTAAATGCTCACGCTGTTAACATTTTGTGTAAAACCACATCCACAGAGCCGCTCTCTCCACAGTTTGTTCTCCATGATTCAATTTGTGTTGTAGGAAAGACTGTACTTAACACTGGAGAAATCTCTACACTGCAGAAATGAAAATATTTTGTTCATGAGTGGGTAAAAATATCCTGTTCAGCCTCTAACTTGTTATAATTAGGTTATATGGGGTCTGTAACTGTAGACAACATATTCAATTGCTGACATTTATTCACTGGCAACATTTCCCAATGATTTAACCCATTAATGTTCACCGATTAATTAATAATTCTTAATTGTGTATGTTCGTTTTAATAAAGTAAATAATAAAAATTACTGTATTACATTTATTAAAAACATGAAAATCATATGAAAATGTGGATTTCTATTTAGTACCATATTTTTTTTATATTCACAATTTCAGATGACAAACAATTTTCTTTCCCTTTTAAGATTTAGTCACTTATTTACTTTTGCCTGTATAAATCTTCTCATAATTTATTTCTCAACAAACAGATACTGGTATACCTCGGAGATATTGCGGGTTCGGTTCCAGACCACCGCAATAAAGCGAATATCGCAATAAAGCGGGTCACACCCATTTGTTGGCTTCCCAGTGCATATGAAAGCCTAAACTCATGTTTACACTGTGTCTATTAAGTGCGCAATAGCACTAGGTCTAAAAAAAAACAATGTAGGCTACCATAAAATTATAAATACTTTATTGCTAAAAAAATCGACTCGCTCGATGCGATGTTCCTGCCAAAATCTATCGGAACAAGAAGGCGCGTTCTAGAAGAAAAAAAAGAATAATTTGGACAAAAAATGCCCAATATCTGCGAAGTGCAATAAACCGAAGCGCAATAAAGCGAGGTATACCTGTATTAATTTCAAAATTTATTATTCATCATTTTTCTTTTCACTCTTTATGGGGCCACCACTGTAGCTGGTCTCCTTGCAGTAAGCCTGCACACAGCATGCATGTGCTCTTACAACAGAGGTTTCTGTACAATTTCTTGTACATAATGAAGTTGCTAGCCACATGCACAACCTCATATTAATCACCTTGTACAACATGCGCGTGGCAGCGGTAATCTAATTCATTGTCTCATAAGAGACATCTGAGGTATTTATATTACTACTATTATATTTTTACATCACATTTTAATATTTGTTCTTTTATGTAATGTTTTACTGAAGTATGTATTTCCAAAAGTTGGTCTATTCTTAACACACTAGTGTAAAAGCCCGTCATAAGACGGTGTGATGCAGTACTGTAATTCTGTTTTTCAAGAGGCCCAGTTCTCTTTTCTTTCGAAATTATTAGGTGTTTGGTCTTTTTCTGTAGGTATTTTATTGCGTTTTTGACAGTAGGTTTAGTTATACTCGCACCAGTTTTCTTTTCTTTAAAGTTAATTGCGATCACGAGGGTCTTCATTTGTTAAAATAATCGCGATCACGTAGTCCCAGTTTCTTTGTTAAAGACATATCGCGGTCAGCGTAACATGACGCAATTGGAACGCGCTTAAACAGGTCACGACGTGCTTTCAAATCTATTGGCGTAGACCCCGTTATAATTTTTTAAGTGATTCCATTGGGTTAGTAAGAAGCTATAGCTATGACGTAGGCCGAAAGTCCGCGGGGATTTTCTTGTATATAAACCCGAGCGGTCTTCTAACGGACCCCCTTTGTCTGATGAAATTCACTACCGTGAATCTAGCATTTATCGTTCTGCTGCACGCGGAAGAAAACGCGATAAACTGGTATGTTCATATTTTATTAGAGCCGTAATATTAGTGGGTTCTTAAATAGAGTCGTAGTCTGATTAAGTAAAGTTTTCTTCGGGAAGTTAACTTAGTTATAAACGTGGTGCCATCCATTACTATCTTTGTAGATTGATGTAAAGGTAAAGTGTGCCTAATTCTTTCTAGGATAATTGGCAGTATATAGGAGTGTGTGAAGTTTTGAGATATTCACTGTGTGAGGGTTAGCTATTAATACATGGGCGCTCTGTAGTATGTAGAGTGTTGGGTAAACCACCATTAATTTCTGTATATTTACAAGTGTAATGTATTGGGCACCTAATGGTGCGTATGTTATTTTATTGTGTCTTAAATGTTTGGTAATGCAGTAAGAGGAGTAATTTAATTTTTGGGTTAAGCAGGGAAACCTCATGTGAAATGTTAAAAAGGAGACCAAGGAATTTCGGACAGGAAATTTCCCTAGTCTGAATGTTTTGACACGAGGTAGATTCACGTAACAAAAGATTAAGGTCAGACAGTGTCGGGAGTTTGTTTACGTACCAGTAAGATTTTCGTTGCAGCGGGGAAGGGAAGGAGTGTGAGACTGAGTGACATGTGGTTAGAAATATTTTATGTATCGTTGTGCATAGCGGGTGAAGGGGAGTTATACATTATAGAAGAGTTCTGGTTGAAGTTGGTGTACATAAGTTGTATTTTTATGTCTCCATCGGTTCACGGTACAGTAGAAGAGTGTAGTTTGTCCCATACAAATTACCACAGCAAAGTTGGCATTGCAGGAGCCGAGAGCTCGATATCACCAGAGGCGCCAGAATATAACCTACGAACTCAGGCAGTGAAGTCATTCTTCCTCTGGGAAACGGGATTTGTCTTAAAATCCAGAGCACTTAGCTCATTATACCACTCCAACAATGGCAACGTGGCCGGGAGATTGGTCTAGTTTATACAGCCAGAAATAAATGCTGTGTTCCTCTAAACCCTGAGTGAGTTATCGGGGAAAGTCAAGGAAGTGTTCAGCAGCAGAGAAGCTTATATATATATATTTTAGTCAAGTACCTCGTGGTACTGTACGTATACATCGTCTGTATAGTGTGTCTGTGGTCTTTGTGTATAACCATATCTCCTTTTGTTTAAAGGTAGTCAGAGGGGTGAGACTATAGCAATTCTGAAGTCACGAAGCGGCAAGACAGAGTCAATTCAGGTTCTCACCCTTGAGCCAATAGTCTCATCTTTCCAGTCACGTCATTTTTCATCAACATTCTATCTTCTCGGACTTTCTTACCACTAGGGTCTTGTCTCTATCTTAAGACAACCTCTAGACGTAAATCCACTTCGTGACAGATGGGAATTAAATACTAACGGCAGTTTTACTTATTCAAAAGTATTAAAACAAAACCACTGTGCATCACCACAGTACACGAACTACGTAGCAGCAGCGAGGATCCCAAATATGTGTATATGGGATCACACATTCTATAAATATTTTTGTGCACACCATCATTTGCGCACTTTTCTTTGTCGAGTGTTACTATTTTTGGGAGAGTACATACAAGGGAAACAATACAATTAATGTCTAACTTTCAACCAAAGTTGCATTCCTTAGTGTTAGTGACTAAAAAAGCTAGGATTTTATATATATTAATATTCTACTTTAAAAGGAGAGTAATCTGACAGTAAATATTTTAATAGTGGAATCTTTTGTTCCTCATACTTCATACATTTTAGAAAGCTCTGTAATAATATCTTGCAATACTTTGCACAGTAAGTTTCTTCTATAAAAAAAATATACTATTCCCAGTTGTAATCCGAGCGGTTTCTTATTGCTGAGCATTTTAAATTCTCAAAATACTTTTTTTTTTAAATAGGTCCTTGTCGGAGCTTAGAACAGCTTATGTTTGTCTTTCATGTAAACTTTAATCAAAAGCCATCGTTCATTCTTCAGATATTATTCCTTTAATTAAGATTTTTACCTCTTCAACCAGACCTACACTTCTTTTTGGTTTTAGGGTTTATACTTTTCTGGACTTCTTTATTTGCCTTCTCAATTCTTTCACAAAGTCAGCACGTTAAAGTATCACCATTATTAGTACAGAACAACCTCTGGTATTGGCAAAAAATATCTCATCCACGATATCTCATCTACTGTAGTCTCTTATATTCCTTACAAATGCATGACTGCTGTTTAAAATGATCAGTTTCTGGGGAAGATTGAAAGAATCAATTTCTAAAGCCTTTAGCATTTAGCTGTAAAAATTGATGTATTTTTTAAAAAATCATCAATTGTGTCATATTGTCTCTTTATGCAGACTTGTTTTCAGTCACAACTCTTTTGATAGTCACCAGTTAGTATACTGAACACAATAAGATTTCAATGCTACAGATACTTTAATTATTGGTACTTTTAACTGTTTGTTGATTCAGGAAAAATATCAATGCTGATTTTCAACAATAAAATTGTTTACCAAGATGATAAATCCAATTTCATTCATGATGACTTGAGTCAATTATCTTTTATCAACTTTCAACTTTCCTTTTTTAATCTAACAAATATGAGCTCCTCTTGGTATCTTGCACACATGAAACAAACATTTGCAAACTGATCTGTTCATTTCCAAATTTAATAAAAGAAATTAAGACCATTTCCAAGATTTTCTCCCCCACACAAAACCTACATCAGAGCATTGATGTCCTCTGGCAGTGATGGTTTCTGTAGAAATATATTTGACATGATGCCAGCACTATACACAACCTCATAGTGGTTGCCATTTAAGACATGCCATAGACAGCAGTAGGCCTATTCTTTCTTTGCCTCCCCTGAGATCCCTTGGAACAACATGAGGTCAATGAATAAGATGACTCAACTAAAATCAATGAAAGACAGAAAGGACAAGAGTACTACAACAAGCAGAAAAATTTAGAAGGTGCACAAGCCATCCAATGAATAACAGCTTGAAACATTATTGCAAGGGTAGACTTCAGACAAGTTGCTGTGCATAAAAAAAAACAAAAGAACTTGCCTCCATTACACCAGACCTTCCACAGACAAAAGAACAGCCAGTAATGATAATTAACACATTCATTGAACAGAAGAGAACAAAATACCCAGAGTTGACTGATGAAATAAAAAAAAAAAAAAAAGGCACCCAAAGGGACACATAAAGGAACAATATAGCTATGAAAAGATGTACATAACCAAAGAATGGGCCTATACTTATACATACAGATCAGCAACAAGAGCTAAAAAATACAGCAGGGGGGGATATGCACAAAACAAAAGAATGGACAGTAAATCCCCATTTCAGTGAGCACACAAAAATTGTTCAAACAACTTTAAAACTGAAACAGAATCATTAAAAACAACTGCAGTATCCATCATGGAAAACGGAAAATGCCGAATCCAAGATAGCGCCCACGTGGGGAAGACAAGTAAACAGTAGACCATAGTCCTACAGGATTGTTGGCCGCTGGAAGGAACAGATTGACAGAATGGCCTTCACCAACCCCTTTAAGTGAGAAACTGTATAATGATGAGAAACCTCAAATTATGCCTCTATACAGCTGCTCATTGTGCACATACATTCTTCTTATTAATCCAGGGATTTCTTCAAGTTTCTTCAAACGTTAATAAACTTTGTTTCTAATTTAAAATTTTGTAAAACAAATAAACAAAACTCGTAAAATGCATTCTAAAATTATTTATTCTGGTTTTGAATGAGCAAAAGTAATTTATAAGTTAGGTGTTATAAGTATTTGATCACTGATCCTACAACAACTGTTTGATAGTACAGAGGCCTGTGTGTTCTGACTAGCAGAGTTGAAATAAACATCAGCAATTAGATGATTTACAAAACATAATGGAAAGTTTGTTGCTAACCAAAATTCAGTTCTAAACTGCCTGAAAAATGAGTAATTTTTAAAAATCCAACAAAACTGGTTCCATAAATGACAGACTGCACAATTTAGGAAGAATATGCCTTTGTAGAGGAAAGTTTCAAAGAAAGCCAATAAAAATCATCAACATGGAGCAAGTCTGGAACTAAAAATTCCCACAACAATGATGCATTAAATTATCAAAGTGATACTACATTGGTAACCTAAAAATACTTCAAGCTCATCACATGTTGTTCTAAGATGGCTGCCGAGTCTTATTAATTTTCTGCCACCAGTTTATTTTTTTTAAAAGTGAACAACACCTTGCTTCTTGACAACTTCATGTTTAGTGTTGAAGCAATGCCCTATCATATGTAATTCTTCTTCTAACCAGTTAGGAGCGCATCAGTTCCGCTAACCAGGGCATACCGTAGACCTTCTCTTATAATTAATTATAAATAATCTTAGTAATTAATTATCTTAAAATTTAAAAAAAAAGGATAAATTACTTTAGTTTCACATAAACTAATATAAATCATCTTTGAACTACATTTCACGTTATACTGTTTCCATCTTAATTAGTCAAAATTATCACAGTTTAAAAATTAATAAACACATTTTGAAATTATTGTCTGTAGGTTAAAGAGCTGTAAATGGGTACCTGACTTTGCTCTTAAGTTAGGGAAGGAAAAAGCAGCCAGGATGGGAACTGATCACCCCACCTCATGATGTTGGACTATAGTGAAGTCTCTAACACTATGGCAGTATCCACTATGGGACTACCTTTTTGTTTTTTTTTAACTCTTTCGCAACGACTGGTTTTTTTATTCCCCGTTACACCATTTTCAGCTTAGTTCGTTCCCCTGAACAACAGGATAATTGTAATTTTTGGGGTCATATTTTTAATTTGACTGTATACAGTTTATCGTAAAAGAAAACCCACTGAATGTATATATATTATTAAAGAGCATAAAACAAAGTTTCAGAATATGATGATCAAGGCCAACATAAGTCAAGGTCACAGTGTCTTTTAGGTGACGTTCTTCCTCATCAATGTTTTTTTCATTCCGAGGTCTAGATCTCGACATTTTCTTTCCTTATTTAGGTGCAAATCTTGTTTTCACCGCCTTTCCTTTACCTTACACTGATGAATTATTTTGATCTGAACTGAGTGAACTAGATCTAGATCGAATGTTACTACTATCATTCACTTTCCTCGTTTTAGCAAGCTTTTCACTAACACCTTGCTCCAGACCTAAATCTACATCAGAGTCTGATTCTGAACCAGACAACACATACTCTGACCCTGAATCTCAGTAAAAAGAGTCATCAGAATCATTCAAGTTGAATAAATTCAACTCAAACAAGGATTTTTCGTGCTATTTTTCCACCAGAAGTTGATGGTTCGTCTGCACTGTCAGCGTCCATGTTTGTGAACTTTGGCCTTTGTGAAATCGCTATTATCAGTTCTACTGTATTCGCTAGCAGTATAAAATTTTGTTCATTTCAAGCTTAGTGGCCAGATTTTTTCAATGCTGAATCCGATTATGCCCAGCAATTGCTGATACGCTTGTAAACAAAAGAGTTCTGGTGCTTTTAAAATAGGACGTACGCCGTATGTCATATAGGGGAATGGGAACGAGCAATCGCTCTACTTCCGTGATGTACGCCTTATGGCATAGCGACAAACATTGTGAAGATTTATGCCGTACGGCGTACGTCATACTGGTGCTGAAAAGGTTAAGTTAAAGAGACTACATAAAATAGAATTAACATAAAATATATAAGTAATAAGAGCACACCATTACATTCCCTACATATGGTGCTGTGCCAATGCTGGGAAGAGGCAACTATTCCTCAAGACATGCGAGTTGCCAAGATTGTAACACTATATAAAAATTAAAAGGAGACAGAAGTGATCGCAATAACTACAAAGGCATCTCTCTTCTTAGCATTGTTGGTAAGGTTTCACCAGTCATCTTAATGCAACTACACAAGTTAGCTGAGCGCATATATCCAGAGTCGCAATGTGGATTCCAAGCTGGTAGATCAACAACAGACATGATCGTTTCTTTCCGCAAACTTCAGGAAAAATGAAGAGAGTAGAAAAGGCCTTTACATATCACCTCTATAGACCTCACAAAGGCATCTGACCTGGTTAGCAAGGATGGACTTCAAAATCCTCTTGAAAATAGACTGCCCCACTAAATTGCTGGAAATGGTAGTCATTCCATGAAGACATGAAGGGAACAGTCCAATATGCTGGAAGCACATCACAGTCCTTTGACATTCGCAGTGGTTTAAACAAAGCTTTGTCCTGGCTCCGACCCTCTTCGGGATCTTCTTTGCCTTGCTCTTGAAACATGCATTCAAAGACGCATCTGAAGGAATATGCCTTCTCACTAGATCACATAACCGACTGTTTAACCTCGCAAGGCTGAAGGCAAAAACAAAAATCAGAAGGGTTACTATTAAGAGACTTGTTATTCGCTGATGATGTTGCAATCGTCACTCAAAGTCAACAGAAGCTTCAGAGCTTGATGAATCTCTTCACCCAAGCATGCAAGAACTTTGATCTCACAACACATCTAGAGAAAACAAATGTGCTGGGTCAGGATGTGGTTGTTGCACTAGTTATCACTATCGATAACTATGAATTAGTAGTGGTGCATCATTTCCTATACCTGGGGCCTACCATCAACAATAAACTCTCTCTGGACACAGCCACATTGGCAAAGCTGCAGCCACCTTTGCCTGCCTCACAACACGTGTTTGGGGAAACTCCAAACTCATAATGAAGACCAAAGTGGCTGTGTATAATGCCTGCGTCACCAGCACACTACAATATGGCAGTGAGACATGGACAACCTATGAAGAATACCTTCCATCTACAGAGTCTACATCAAATCCTTGGTATTTCATGGAAGGACGAAGTGACAAATGTCGAGGCATTGTCATGTGCTGGCCTTCAAAGCATGTATACACTGCTTAGACAGCGCAGACTAGGCTGGCATGGCTATGTTCGCAGCATGGAAGATGGCAAAAGAACAGTTAAGCCACCACAGCTAAGGTTCAAAGATGTGTGCAAGAGAGACATGAGGGCACTGGACATAAATCCAGCAACCTGTGAGGATGAAGCTGCTGACCGCACCAAGTGGCGATGCTATCTATAGCACCACCTCAAATGTGGCAAAAAGAAGCTCTCACAACAAGCAGAAGAGAAAAGAAAATGTTGAAAGCAACATCAGGAAAAAAAGCAGCTGAAGGCTGTCACCTCAGGAGCGCATTCCCAGTCAGTTATGACTGAAGGGGCTATTATTATTATATAAGCAATAAGATGTGTGCTGTGCAACTTTAATCACATCAAGTATGACCTGTATGAATGTACTGAGAACCAAGGGTAGTATGTTCAAAATTACTGCTGCTGTAGAATGATGAGAATCTAGGTTTGATTTAGTGACTCCCCATCCAGAACTTGTCCCAGCATTTTTTTTCTCCTTTGGCACAAAGAATTATTTCAATGTTGTTTACCTGGCAGACATAGTCTTCTTGGCTCATATGATAGAGTATCAAATTAGCACTAATATTACTACTGAAGATTAGTGAAGATCTTGGAGCACCATTAAAAATTTTAATCCATTTCCCACAATAAGCAATGTTTGATCAGCTTATAAGCAAACTAAGTACAGCAATCCCCCGCTTAGCGCTGTTAATTCGTTCTTGAAAAATTGAGCGCTAACAGAAAAAGCGCTAAAATTTTACTTTCAGAGCAACTCAATGTAATCCATTGTGAAAACCAGTGAAAATCCATGCTGAAAAGCTTCCTAGATGGTTTTAAAAAAAATTAAAACAACAGAAAATGTACTTGTACCAATTGCATAACCACGCAAACTTGACATAAAAATGTTTCATTAAAATAATTTTACATTATGGAAAAGTTATAAGCCTCCCTGACTAGCATTAAATTTCTCAATCTTCTAAATTTCTCCTACTTCAGCTTTCAAAAATTATCGAACAAACAAAAGATGTTCTTTCTTGTTAAACCATTTAGAGACAAACAGCCAAGCTACTTTCAAACATATCCTGAATTCATGCAATAAACAACCACTATGAGAATGGCTTAAATGAGAATAACTTACAGATATTGAGAACTCAGCACTAAAAGGAATGTGGTGTCTGCAGTATGACTGATTCTAAAAATTGCACCTGACAGTCCAATGGTGACTGACATTTACAGCACGTTCAATTGCAGTGAACCAACTGAAATTCATCTTTAAATCTGCAGAAAATATTTTGCTTTGCTTTTAGCAATCAGGAGTTGGACAAAAACACAAAAAGGATTTGAATGCTATGATGCAGGTGTAATGCAACGTACATCATACAAGAGCCTTAAATAATGCTGCATACACAGACAGAGATAAATAAATAAGCCAATGAGTTTGGCCACTTAAGATCAAGCTGCTATTTTAAAAAAGAAACAAACAAAAACAAAGGATAAGCAAAGTTCACTAAATATGACATTAAAATGATCTAATATTGTCATGCTACAAGTTTGTAAGCAGCTGTGTTAAATAAAGCTGGTTTGCTTTTACAGGCACATTCCATGTAAATTTTTCTTTCCAAACATTTAACACAAGCCAAATAATTTTCATTTTCCGATTATTATTTCCAGCAATAGATTATTGTTCAGATTACCTAGTGTACTGATTATTTGTAAAACTGGTACCATTATGCATGTTTTGCTACTTTCCATTATTTATCCAGTATATTTTGATGTATCAGATTTATAGCCATCAGTATTCTGAAGGCCCAGGACTATGCTTGCATAAAGTCAAGAAAATGAAACTCACTAAGTAATATAGGGAGTATAAGCACAACAAAGGAAAATTTAACTAGCTTTCTTAATATTAATTATCTTTAACTGATACAGTTAATTACTACTGCATTCAACCTGATATAAAACAATGTGAAGACATAAAATGGTAGGTATAACAATTTTACAACCGGGCAAAAATTAAAAACCAGACATTCAGGATAAACGCTATTTGGGGTTTCCCCTTTACATCTGGCTTATGGTTCATGTCCTACTGTAAAACTGACATGGACATCACCTCACCACTCAAGTGTGTGTCAAATATAAAACACTTGTCTCATTTTCTAACTTTATAATTAAAAAAAAAAAATACTGATATTTTCCTTGTGTGGATCACAGTAAGAATTACTATTAACAAAGACTAAAGGACTAAAGAAAATAATACAAAATATATAACAAATAAGGCCCAAGGAGAGACCAATTAGAATGACCAGTCTTCTTGCATTGAAACTTCACTCAGCTTCCTAGTAAAATCTTCATCCTCAGCTGACAGATCTAGTGTGGGGCAAAAAAAGTGGAAAATTTCATCTCTTAACACAAGAACATTGCTCCAACTATCCATTCATTAACTATTTTAATGTTTAACTGCTACACCTGCATCAAAAAAGTGGACGAAGCTTAAACTTAGATATACAAAATCGTCATTTTAATAAATGTGTTTGTACGTGTGCACGTCTGTTGGTAACCGCACTTAAAGTGTTGGTAGTAGTTCACTTATTTAAGTTACACTTTTTGGAAGCTGCCATGGCAAAAATTTACAAAATTAGGAAAACCTACCCACTATGAAAATATTTATTGAATGTGCGATCCCTATATACACACATTGGGACCCTTGCCAGTATTATGAAGTTTGTGCACTGTGCTGAGATCCTCCTTGTGTGATCTAAAGGAGGAGATCGGAGCATTGACAGAGTTGTCCGTGTGCAATGGAGATGGTTCTTAAAACCAAAACCAAACCAAATTACACTTTTATGGGAACTCCTACATTTTTTACATACACACCTACTTAAAAAATTGTGTTACAGTTAAGAGAACACATTAATAATAGGTAAGCACTGAGGACTTTTTTCAAACACAATGGTAACAAGTAAACACTGCAGTACTTTAAGGCAATTAAACATATCAAGAGGTTCTTCATCGAATTATGTCTTATCTTCTCTGACGATGAAGGTTTCTTATAAAAATGTAATTCTTACTTCTTTAATTGTATAAATGACTGGTCTTACCTTTTGGTGCATATGCAATGTCTGTTAGAGGAGTGACTGGATGTAACAAAGATGGCAGAATGGAAGAAGATTTATTTTTGATACTTTTGAAAACAGGATGGTTAAGTAGTTGGCTGGCAGATGGCCTGAAAAATACGGCAAATAAATTTTCTATTACAGTTGGAGAGATTTTCAGAGTCTCTGAAAATCAGCATGAAAACATAGACATGTCTAAATACTGAACATGTTAGATAGCAAATAAAAGGACTCTTATAAATGACTTAAGTAAACTCATTTTTGAGTCTAGAAACTGTAAAACTGTTATAACCAAATTTATCTTCTTTCTCATAATGTCTATGCTGCAAAGCACAGTAGACAGAGTTCACTATCAGTTTCTGATGCCATGCATGGAATAAAACCTTGTGTGTTACACCGTACTTTTTGAAGATGTCTACCATATTTATGATGTACCCTTTTGTGAACTGTCCTCTTCATCTAAAACTTTATTCTCATCTTAAAGTCCATTACTAGTGGCTGATTAGGTCTCATTCCATAATACCAGTTAGCTCACATTTTCACAATGTTTGTTTAGCCATATCATTATGTTTGTACACTCACAAGATAAAGATTACATGTCTGAGCGCTCACAATCTCACAATATGTAGGTATACACCTACAAAATCAAAACATGTTTGAATGCTCACATTCTCAAATCAAAACATGTTTGAATGCTCACATTCTCAAATCAAAACATGATTGAATGCTCACATTCTCAAATCAAAACATGTTTGAATGCTCACATTCTCAAATCAAAACATGTTTGAATGCTCACATTCTCAGTGTTTTTGTATACCCTACTCATATCCTTATAATATGTTTGTATGCTCACAAGATCAACCATCATGTTTGAATTCTCACACTTTCGGTAAACTTGCATACTTTTTCTCTTTTAATGTGTCTGTATGCCCACAAGGTCAAAACATGTTTGTATACTCACATTTTTACAGTGTTTTAAAATACTTGTATCCTTACAATATGTTTGTATACTCACATTTTTACAGTGTTTTGGAATACTTGTATCCTTACAATATGTTTGTATACTCATAAGACCAAAATGTATTTAACGGTCACTTTCTCCCATTTCACATATACTCATATCCTTACAAAGTTTGTATGCTCACATAATCACATGTATTCATATATTTACAAAGTCACAGTATGAACATAAGCCCACACACACACAGTATATTTGTAAAGCTGGTTTTTTACTTTGGAAAATGTGTGCTAATTTACAGTAATTATAAACTTCACAGGGCATGCCACAGTTGTCGTTTTATTTTTTAATATTGTAAACACACAACTCATAACTGCAGCTACAAGCCTGTTGTGAGAATAAGCCATCAGTATTGTGTCTAAGTAAAGATTAGAAGTACTCTTTATTTTCTTCTTGATCTAAAGATTAGAAGTACTCACTGTCTTCTTCTTGATCTAAAGATTAGAAGTACTCATTGTCTTCTTCTTGATCTAAAGATTAGAAGTACTCATTCTCTTCTTCTTGATCTAAAGATTAGAAGTACTCATTGTCTTCTTCTTATATAAAGATCAGAAGTACTCATTGTCTTCTTCTTGATCTAAAGATTAGAAGTACTCACTGTCTTCTTCTTGATCTAAAGATTAGAAGTACTCACTGTCTTCTTCTTATATAAAGATTAGAAGTACTCATTGTCTTCTTCTTGATCTAAAGATTAGAAGTAATTGTCTTCTTCTTGATCTAAAGATTAGAAGTACTCATTGTCTTCTTCTTGATCTAAAGATTAGAAGTACTCATTGTCTTCTTCTTGATCTAAAGATTAGAAGTACTCATTGTCTTCTTCTTGATCTAAAGATTAGAAGTACTCATTGTCTTCTTCTTATATAAAGATCAGAAGTACTCATTGTCTTCTTCTTGATCTAAAGATTAGAAGTACTCACTGTCTTCTTCTTGATCTAAAGATTAGAAGTACTCACTGTCTTCTTCTTATATAAAGATTAGAAGTACTCATTGTCTTCTTCTTGATCTAAAGATTAGAAGTACTCATTATCTTCTTCTTGATCTAAAGATTAGAAGTACTCATTGTCTTCTTCTTGATCTAAAGATTAGAAGTACTCACTGTCTTCTTCTTGATCTAAAGATTAGAAGTACTCATTGTCTTCTTCTTGATCTAAAGATTAGAAGTACTCATTGTCTTCTTCTTATATAAAGATTAGAAGTACTCACTGTCTTCTTCTTGATCTAAAGATTAGAAGTACTTATTGTCTTCTTATAAACAAAACTAGAACTTCTCAATCTATATTCAGTCTGTTGTAAAAAAAATTAAAAAAGATAAAGGTAGTTCCATAGCAGATACTGCCATAGGAGTGAAGTGTTAGAGACTTCACCATACTAGGTCCAGCATCGAGAGGTGGGGGTAACCAGTTCTCTTCCTCATTCATGAGCAAAGTTAAGCACCTGTTTACAGCTGGGTAGGCTAGAGCGTGACACCACCATGTTTTGAGCCTGGTACCTTTGACGTGAGAGACCAGCACTCTAACCACTGAGTCAATCGGACGCTCGTAAACAAAATATAAGTATTCAATACATTTTACTGTCATAAACAAAATCAAAAGTGCTCAGTTATTTCTGAATAAAATTTCGAGTTTCACTCTATTTTCAGTCCGTGTTCAAAATACATTTTACTGGTCTACATAATAGTGCTCCATGCCACAGCGTCATAAAAATATAACACATTATATTATTATTGAGAGAAGCTATTCACCTTATATAAGAATCTTTCTCTAGGCACAATGATGCAAAGTCATGTAAATGTGGAGAAAATGTCCGCTTAAAGAAGATGGCATCTGCACGTTCCTGTGGCGAGCTAGTCTGGTCCTCCATTTCATCTGAGATGAGAGCAGATATGGGGTGAGACTTCACAGTAAGTCAAATAAAGAACATTAGGCAATGATTTAAACCAGACTCTAAGACTGCACGACAACAACACAAATTATTTGTATGAAGCTAAGGAATACAAGAAAGAATCAAGCCTAGAAAACATACAAAAATGTCATGCACAAGCAACTGAAAAGTGTTTGAAAAGTTTTACAGTTTATGAAAGTTTAAAAAATTGTCAAAATATTTGTAAATCTGGAAGACCTATAAACAAAGACACTTACTGGCAAATTTATTCATCTTTCATTTCAACTTAAAATAATATGTGCATGTTTCCCACAGACAGAACTTTAAAACAGATATACTCCTACAAGGTACCTGAGTGTAGGAAATCTGTAATTTTCATGGAAAAGGGAAGGTAGGTTAAAGACTGCATAAGTATTGAACTAAACTGAGACAGAAAAAGAGAGGGTAGGAAGGAAGAAAGAGACAGAGAGAGCAGGATAGGAGTTAATTCCATCAGCCACAGGAATACAACCGTAATCCTTTGAGCCCGCAGTAAAACTTTCAACCATACCCTATCCCCAACCTTCCTGGCCGGAATCGTAAAACCACAACTGTATTATTACATGTTTAACGTTTGGCATCTGAGAGAGGGTAAATTGCAATTAGAGATCACGAACATGTTTTGAAAGGGAACTCAAAGCAATCAAACCGCTATGTAATAACTCAAATTACTAGGCTATTGATATTTCATTACGACAGTGTCGTTTTGAATTTTGTTTCCTCTGAAAACCGCAAACATTTTCCTAAATGGTGAAATATTTACTAGTCACTGTTCTGCTAACTCAGCTCAAGTTGCTGACCACAACAGCATTATAAAAATTTAGGGAAATCCGTGGCAATAAAAGGAAAGTCTCCCCGTTCTGCGTGTGTGAGATGGAACTACCTTTGTCTTTTTTAATTTTGTTTACAACTGAAGTTCTGCTTGTGTGAGATTATGGGCCCATAGGAAACAGGAATTCTAAATGGCCAGTATTCACATATTGGTCTCAAATTTTATTCCCCCATAAGAACAATAAATATCGGCATTATAAATATTTGAATATATAATAATTTTGGAAATTGCTGCGCACGGTTCAATAAAAATCTAGGGAAAATCTATAGAGATAGAAAGATAGTCTTAACATTCTCCTTGTGGCACTACGATTGCTGGTCACATATTAGTACAATAAAAATCTAGGGAAAATCTAGTGAGATAGAAAGATAGTCTTACCATTCTGCTAGTGGTGCTAGATTGCTGGTCACATATTAGTACAATAAAAATCTAGGGAAAATCTATCGAGATAGAAAGATAGTCTTACCATTCTGCTAGTGGTGCTAGATTGCTGGTCACATATTAGTACAATAAAAATCTAGGGAAAATCTATCGAGATAGAAAGATAGTCTTACCATTCTGCTAGTGGTGCTAGATTGCTGGTCACATATTAGTACAATAAAAATCTAGGGAAAATCTATCGAGATAGAAAGATAGTCTTACCATTCTGCTAGTGGTGCTAGATTGCTGGTCACATATTAGTACAATGAAAAAATCTAGGGAAAATCTATCGAGATAGAAAGATAGTCTTACCATTCTGCTAGTGGTGCTAGATTGCTGGTCACATATTAGTACAATAAAAATCTAGGGAAAATCTATCGAGATAGAAAGATAGTCTTACCATTCTGCTAGTGGCGCTAGATTGCTGGTCACATATTAGTACAATAAAAATCTAGGGAAAATCTATCGAGATAGAAAGATAGTCTTACCATTCTGCTAGTGGTGCTAGATTGCTGGTCACATATTAGTACAATAAAAATCTAGGGAAAATCTATCGAGATAGAAAGATAGTCTTACCATTCTGCTAGTGGCACTAGATTGCTGGTCACATATTAGTATGAGGGACGGTCAAAAAGTAATGCCTCGTAATTTTTAATTTCATTCAATAGGCAAGAAAACAGATAAAATTCACATTGAAATGTAGCCCCAAGTCTGAACTTCAAAAATTTATTTCTCAATGTAGTCTCCGTTATTTGTTACAGTTTTTGTCCATCTTCTCACAAGGGCATGTATCCCCGCACGGTAAAAATTTGTGTCCTTTTTCCTAAACCACTGGCGTACAGAGCGCTTAAGGGTCTTGGTGTCCTCAAAGTGATGTCCGCGAAGATTTTCTTTCAGTGGTCCAAACAGATGGAAATCAGAAGGTGCAAGATCGGGACTGTAAGGGGGATGTGGTAATAATGTCCAGCCAAATTCTGCAATCGCATCAATGGTGTGTTTAGCGGTGTGTGGCGTGGCATTATCGTGCAACAGTAGTGCAGTTCTCTGATTTTTTAATGGGCAAAGTCGCCAAAGATGACCTCTAAGCTTCTTCAAAGTTTCAATGTAACGGTCTGCATTCACCATGTTTCCCTGTTCCAAGAAGTTGAGAAGAATCACACCCTTCTCATCCCAAAACACAGAGGCCATAACTTTCCCTACAGATGGTGAACCTTTGAACTTCTTTCTTGTCGGCGATGTTGTGTGATGCCATTCCATTGACTGCCTCTTGGATTCTGGTTCAAAAAAAATGAACCCAAGTCTCATCACCTGTCACAATATTCGATAAAAACTCTTCTCCTTCAGTTTCGTAATGGTGCAGGAGGTTGATGGCTATGGTTTTCCTTGTTTCTTTATGTCTATCTGTCAACATTCTGGGTACCCACCGTGCAAAAACTTTTGAATAACCCAGGGCTTTAATGATGTTCTGAACACTGCCTTTACTAATGGACAACATGGAAGAAAGTTCATCCAGTGTTACCCGACGGTCACCACGAATGATGCCATCAACTCGATGAATGTTGTGTGGAGTCACTGCGGTAGACGGACGGCCAGTCCGCTTTGCGTCAGCCATTGAGGATTGACCTACTTCAGCTTCGTCACAACGATGTACCCAATGTCAGACAGTGCTAACATCCACTGTTGAATCTCCATAAACATTCTTCAAACGTTCGTGGATGTGAATTGGGGTCTCGCCTTCAGCATTGAGGAATTCTATGACATAACGTTGTTTTAACCGAACGTCTTTGGCAGCCATTTTTAAACTGTTACAGTGGTGCCACCTGCTACTGAAACAGGTTGGTAATGCTATACAGTGCAGAAGAGTGTTTGAGGAATCCTGCTAAATTTACAAATTGCTCACAGATGCAGTATTTACATACATAATAAATAGGAGGCATTACTTTTTTACCTTCCCTCGTACAATAAAAATCTAGGGAAAATCTATCGAGATAGAAAGATAGTCTTACCATTCTGCTAGTGGCGCTATGATTGCTGGTCACATATTAGTACAATAAAAATCTAGGGAAAATCTATCGAGATAGAAAGATAGTCTTACCATTCTGCTAGTGGCGCTACGATTGCTGGTCACATATTAGTACAATAAAAATCTAGGGAAAATCTATCGAGACAGAAAGATAGTCTTACCATTCTGCTAGTGGCGCTATGATTGCTAGTCACATATTAGTACAATAAAAATCTAGGGAAAATCTATCGAGATAGAAAGATAGTCTTACCATTCTGCTAGTGGCGCTACGATTGCTGGTCACATAACCCTCCAAAATAAAAAGTCTAGGGAAAATCTATCGAGATAGAAAGATAGTCTTACCATTCTGCTAGGGTGCTACGATTGCTGGTCACATATTAGTACAATAAAAATCTAGGGAAAATCTATTGAGATAGAAAAATAGTCTTACCATTCTGCTAGTGGCGCTACGATTACTGGTCACATATTAGTACAATAAAAATCTAGGGAAAATCTATCGAGATAGAAAGATAGTCTTACCATTCTGCTAGTGGCGCTACGATTGCTGGTCACATATTAGTACAATAAAAATCTAGGGAAAATCTATCGAGATAGAAAGATAGTCTTACCATTCTGCTAGTGGCGCTACGATTCAATCAATACCCTTTAGCTCCCCAAGGAGCATAGGCCTTCAACAAACACATGTCAAGTCTTCCTGTCCTGTGCCATCCACTCAAGTTCTATCCATGTTTTCCTCATCATTTTCACCTCTGTTTCCAGCTCTCTTCTCCATGTGTTTTTTGGTCTACCTCTGCCTCTCTTTCTCTGTGGATTCCAGAACAAGGACTGCCTTGTAATGCTATCAACAGGTTTCCTCAATGTGTGTCCTATCCATCGCCAGCGTCTTCTTCTCAACTCTTGTTCCACTGGCACTTGTCTGGTTCTTGTCATCAATTCCACATTTGTGACTTTGTCATACCATTTCAGTCCTTCTATTCTACGCAAGCACCCGTTTATAAAAGTCTGTAGCTTTTTGGTTGTTGTTTTTGTTGTTCTCCATGTCTCAGAGCCATACAGTAGGACTGACTTCACATTTGAGTTGAAGATTCTTATTTTCATGTTGGACTTGATTTCTCTTGTTCTCTATATGTTTCCCAATGCAATGAAAGCTCCTCTTGCTTTTTGTATTCTTATTTTGATATCACTGTCTGTCCCTCCAACTTTGTCTATATTACTTCCAAGATATGTGTAAGATTCTATATCTTTTAGTGGTGTTTCTTCAAGTTCAACCTTGTTATCATTTCTTGCATTTATTCTCATAATCTTTGTCTTTTCCCTGTGTATTTTCAGGCCCACTTGTTGTGACCTTTCATCGAGAATTTTCATTTTCTCTTGCATCTGATTATGGTTATGGGACAGAAGAGCCAAGTCATCTGCAAAATCCAGACCATCAAGCTGTTTGGTCAGATTCCAGTGGATTCCATTTCTGTTGTGTGATGTTGATGTTTTCATAACCCAATCTATTGCTAGTAAGAAAAGAAATGGAGACAAGAGGCATCCCTGTTTCCCTCCCGTTCTAATCCTAAACGGTTCTGTAAGTTGTCCTTCATGAAGAACTCTACGTCATATCTTCATAGGTCTTCTTTATTAAGTTAATGATCTTCATGGGAACTCCATAATGCCTCATCAATTTCCAAAGTGATTCTCTGTCTACACTGTCAAATGCCTTTTCATAGTCCACAAATCCGATGTATAGTGGTGAATTCCATTCTAGACTTTGTTCAACTATTATTCTCAATGTGGCTATCTGATCTGTACAGGATCTATTTTGTCGAAAACCTGCTTGTTCATCTCTCAGTTGCTTGTCTATGGACTCTTTTAATCTCTCAAGGATGATTGTGTTTATTACTTTTCCTGGCACAGATAGTAACATTATTCCTCTATAATTTGTGCACTCTTGTAAGTTTCCCTTCTTAGGCAACTTGACCAGATAATCTTCTTTCCATTCTGCTGGTATTTCCTCTCTCTCCAAGACTTTGCCAAGTAGTTTGTATAATATCTCTGTAGAGGTATCAATATCTGTTTTGATGGCCTCTGCTGGAATGCAATCTGGACCAGCTGCTTTTCCATCTTTCAGAAGCTTTATGGCTTTCTTTATTTCTTCTCTACTTGGTCGTTCATAGCTGATTTGTAGCTCCTCTTCTGCTGGCTGAATGTCAGGGGGATTAGTTGGAGATGGTCTATTGAGAAGTTCCTCAAAATGTTCTGTTCATCTCTTCATTTGTTCTTGTATATTACTAAGCAATTTTCCATTCTTATCTTTTATTAAGCCATTTGCTTGCTTATATTTCCCTGTTAGCTTCTTTGTGTTGTTGTACAGGTACCTCATATTTCCTTTTGCTGCAGCTTCCTCTGCTTCCCTTGCCAAATCATCAATATATTTCATCTTGTCTCTTTTGATGTTTCTTCTTACTTCTTTATTTGCTTCTATGTACACTTCATGAGCCTTGGCTTTGGAGTTTCTGGTTTTTGCTTCTGTTTAAATCTGCTTTCTTGTTTTTCCTGTCTAATGGTTTCTGTTGTTATCCATGCTTTGTGCTGATGTTCTCTTTTTCTCAATACTTCTTCACATGTCTCGTTCCATATATTTTTTACTTGTTGCCAGTGGTCTTCCGTATCTGTTTCATCTTCCAGCTGTTCGAGTACTTGGTATTTGTTGGATACTGCGATTGAAAATTTTTTTATTATTTCCTGATTTCTTAGATATCCCACATTATACTGTTGTCTTATTAGGGATGCAAAGAATGAACCAGAGTTGGGGTACTGTACGAAGGATGGCTGCCGACCGAGCAAAGTGGAATCAATTTGTTGTTGCCCTACAAGACGCCACTAGGCGTGATGGCCACTGACTGCTTTGACGGTCGGCGGCTAAGGATCAAAGAAGAAGAATACTGTTGTCTATAGCTATATGCTGTTGTAAATTTCTTGAGTTTTAATTTTGTTTTAGCCAACAGAAGATGGTGGTCTGATACAACATCTGCTTCTCTACATACTTTCACATCATGCAATGATGACCTAAACTTCTTGCTGATGCATATGTGATCAATCTCATTCTCAGTTCTGTGGTCTGGTGATATCCATGTTGCTTTATGTATTCTTTTATGTGGAAATATGCTTCCTCCTATAGCTAGTTGATTTGAAGCACAGAAGTTTGCTAATAGTTCCCCATTCTCGTTCATCATACCTAATCCCTGCTTTCCCATGATTTCTTCAAAGCCAGTGTTGTCTGTTCCTATTTTCGCATTTAGGTCCCCCATCAAAATTGTGATGTCCTTTCTTTTCTTATTGTCCAAGACACTTTGTAATATGGTGTAAAAGTCTTCTTTCACAGATTCTTCTTTATCATTTGTTGGTGCATAACATTGAATGATGTTTATATTTACTTTCTTTTTGGCTGATTTAAACCTTGCTGTTATAATTCAGGGTCCCATTGCTTCCCATTCTATAAGTGCCTTCTGTGCTTCCTTGGACAGCATTAGAGCCACCCCTTCACTGTGGTGGGCTCTTTCCTCCTCATGTCCTGAGGACAACACCATTTCTCCTGTGATCAATCTCCTCTTCTCTATGCCTTTCCACCGTGTCTCGCAGAGACCCAGGATATCAATCCTGTAATTTACCATTTTTGCTGCTACCTGTGCAGTTTTCCCTTGTTCACACAGAGTGCGAACATTCCATGTGCCAATCCTGGAGATTTTCCTAGACGAAATAAGGTTAGTTGGCAACCCAGACTCCTTTCGGCTTTTTCTGGGTTGCTTCATGCGCCTCCTTTCCAGAGGACTGTTACGGTATATGTTATTAACGCCGTCTGCTAAAGGTTAGCAGACGTGCAATTGTAAAGGTTAAGACATTTAATTAATTGCGATAGATGTTTCAATTATTGAACGCTCCATATACGATCGATTATGACGTGTCTAGCGTTGTTTGGGTCACAGTCGGTAACTAGGAGACGCTACCCTTTGTTACTTGACCGCCAAGCTGAATAGCTGCGTTTTTCTAACCTTCCAATTCAATGGCATGATATAGCCATTTATATGTGCATTTATGATGGACCAGGGTCAGTCCTAGAACTCTACGAGAGAGGAAACTTATGGAGGTTAGTGATTAACTAAATCCTTGGAAGGAGAAAGATAATCGTCTACTTTATACGAAGTAATTAGACTCACAGTCTCACTGTCGGCAGGTAGCCATTCTATCTGCGCGTGCATATAGCTGTGATGTTCTGACGACAATTACTGCATTGTATCCTTAAACGGACATTGACACGTAAAACAGCAGTCTACGCTATTGATTGATTGATGCATGTACCTCATGAGTGAATTGAAACTGTTTATGTATGTGTGTAATCCATATTAAATTGTGAAGGACTCGAACCGGAGGCATTATTCGTTGAATCACGTTACACCATTCAACCTTATGAATTACGTATTTTATGTCAAGTTGCTGAGTTAATAAGATGAGCAGTTGTTTACATCTTGATGCCAAGTTCAGGCATTACGACAAACTGAAGGTGAGGTTCACCCCATTCGCGTAAGAACATTAGCACGATCAGAATTCAGGCAACACAACCAGTAACCACACACGAAAGTCCTTCAACAAAACTGGCGGCCGATTGCAGGGATCGACAGAAGAGAAAAAAATTTTTCTGTGTTCCACACGCCTCCACGATATTTACGTTTGAATGAAAATCACATGACCATTACGAAGCTGACGTGACGCACGTGATCATGAATAGCAACATGACGTCACTGTTGCATTGTTGCCGTGAAGAAGACATCTTTTCAACGCCTTTCTAGTTCGCTTCAAATTTATCAAGATGCACAAGATGGACTACCGTTGCCTGCCCATCAGGAGCAGACAGTCAAAGGCACAGGCCTAGCCGTCGACGACAACGAGCATCAAGTGAAGCAGCAAATAAAGATAAGTTTAGCTCAATAACTATTGTCGTTAACGTGACAGTGCTAACTGAGTCCATGCCTTCTGCCTACATAGGCATGTTTTTACCTATGTTTAATGTACTTTTTGTTGTTTTACGGTGTTGTTAACTAGCGGGCCGGTTGGAGGGAACTGAAATCTCTGGGGAATGTCGCGAACAGCTGACCACCTAGATAGTTTTGTTGAAGGACTTTCGTGTGTGGTTACTGGTTGTGTTGCCTGAATTATGATCGTGCTAATGTTCTTACGCGAATGGGGTGAACCTCACCTTCGGTTTGTCGTAATGCCTGAACTTGGCATCAAGATGTAAACAACTGCTCATCTTATTAACTCAGCAACTTGACATAAAATACGTAATTCATAAGGTTGAATGGTGTAACGTGATTCAACGAATAATGCCTCCGGTTCGAGTCCTTCACAATTTAATATGGATTACACACATACATAAACAGTTCAATTCACACATGAGGTACATGCATCAATCAATCAATAGCGTAGACTGCTGTTTTACGTGTCAATGTCCGTTTAAGGATACAATGCAGTAATTGTCGTCAGAACATCACAGCTATATGCACGCGCAGATAGAATGGCTACCTGCCGACAGTGAGACTGTGAGTCTAATTACTTCGTATAAAGTAGACGATTATCTTTCTCCTTCCAAGGATTTAGTTAATCACTAACCTCCATAAGTTTCCTCTCTCGTAGAGTTCTAGGACTGACCCTGGTCCATCATAAATGCACATATAAATGGCTATATCATGCCATTGAATTGGAAGGTTAGAAAAACGCAGCTATTCAGCTTGGCGGTCAAGTAACAAAGGGTAGCGTCTCCTAGTTACCGACTGTGACCCAAACAACGCTAGACACGTCATAATCGATCGTGTATGGAGCGTTCAATAATTGAAACATCTATCGCAATATATTAAATGTCTTAACCTTTACAATTGCACGTCTGCTAACCTTTAGCAGACGGCGTTAATAACATATACCGTAACAATTCCCTGTACACCGGGGAAAAAAAAAATCGATAGATTTTTTTTCAAGATCTATCCGACTTAACAATTTTTCAAAAAAATTTAACACAATCGTGACATATGGCAGACGATGTTCTGAGTAGAACCGTGTCGCGGTCATGTCAACTAACTATTTGTCATAGTCATCTAACATTAATCACATTATATATCAATATTATACATATTATTATATCAACTAAATAAAATGTCCAATGTTAATAGTGAATGATAGAATTAAATTAAAGTAAGGTCTGTCGTATTAGTATGTCATATAGAAATTAATTTGACTAATTAAAATTAAATTAATTAATTAAACTAAGAGTTAAATTATTAAGATTCTAATGTAACGCGATGTTATGAGAGAAGAAAAGACAAAGTAAGTGAGAAGAAATAGAAAGAAATTCGAATATAAGTTTAACTTAATTGTGTGTGTTAAGTGTTAGTGAATAATAACTATCTAATTTAACTAACTAAATAACGTATAGGTACATTAAAAAAAAATATTAATCTAATACTTGTGTGAGATTTATTTTCTCTTTTCATAATTTCTTCTTTTTATATTTCGTTCTCTTTTTTTTGTTCTTTCATTTCATTTTTTTCTCACATTTCATTTTATTGATAATAATTCAATTAAGAAGTTAAGTTAACTAATTAATTAGTATAGGATATGATGATCCATCCGTAGTCCTGATCCTGATGAATTCTTTTAGACAAAGTGTTGAAACGTTTCCGTCGGACAGAAATGTCAATTATCCTAGGATCCAAGAATTAAGTGCACATAGGATAATAAGTTCGACTTGTCGTCAGATATTGTTCCATGATTGTTGAACGAATATTCATATATTGTGTATGGACGTTAGACGAAGTTTCAATGTCAATATGTATACCTTGATTGTCTTTAGTTCAATTCTGTGATGCATATAGTGTTTATAAATATTAAATTGAAGGCAAGGTTAGTTCCCTTATAGTTGATACTTCGTTCTATCCAATGTAGTGATGATTGACGTGTTTTAGGAATGTCAATGTTGATTATTCGTCGTCAATAGGATTACGTGACAACGCATCCGCCACAATGTTTTCAGTGCCAGGAATATGTTCAATGGAGAATTCAAATGGCTGCAGGATGATCGCGTATCTGGCGAGTTTTGGGCTTTTGTGATTTGATCTACGCAAAGATGCTACAGCACGTTGGTCAGTTTGTATGGTGAATGGAGCACCAAGCAAGAACTTTTCAAGTTTAGTGATTGCCCATATAACTGATAAAAGTTCCTTGTCCACTGTGGAATATTTTGTTTCTGCCGGCTTTAGCTTTCTTGAAATATATAAGGTAGGATGTAGAACGCCATCATGGTTCTGGAGCAGGCATGCACCAATGCCGTAGTTACTAGCATCTGTTCGTAAGAAAAATCTTTTGGAAGCATCGGGAAGTCTTAAAATTGGTTCATGCGAGAACAAATTTATAATTTTGTTGAAAGTTTCATTGCATATACCAGTCCATGTCACCTTCACCGGCATGTCTTTTTTTAACAATGAAGACAATACAGCCGTGATGGATGACAAGTTTGGTATGAATCTACTGTAATATTGAACAAGTCCTAACAAACTCCTGACCTGTTTCTTCGTCTGAGGAACTGCTATGTTTAGAATTTTGGAGACTGTACTAGGTAACGTTCGGATATATCCCGATCCAATGATATGTCCCAAAAAGGTTATCTCATTACACGCGATCTGAACCTTTGTAGGTTTAGCAGTTAGATGATAATTCCTTAGAGTGTCGAAAACATATCTAAGTCCCGAAACATGTTCCTCAAACGACGAACTAAACAAGCATATGTCGTCAATATATGTAATAACGTCTGGTCTACCTGATAAAATTTGTCGCATCAGGCGAATGAAGGTAGCTGGCGCATTAACAAGCCCAAAAGGCATCACATTCCACTGGTATAGACCTTGTGGAGTGGAAAATGCGGTGTAGTACTTAGCCTTTTCGGTCAGTGGTATCTGCCAATAACCTTTAGTTAAGTCTATCTTACTAAATATAGTTGCGTTGGATAGACGTGGCAGTAAGTCGTCGATAAGTGGATGTGGTTCGCTGTCAACTATAGTCTTAGCATTTAATTTTCTATAGTCAACACATAGTCTGATGTTATTGTCCTTCTTCCGGACAATCACTAATGGAGAAGAGAATGGCGAATTACTAGTCTCAATGATTCCCAGAGACAACATCTGTTCAAGTTCCTTAGTAGTTTTAGCAAGGAAATGTAAAGGAACCGAATAGGGATGTACACGAATAGGTGTATCGTCATTGAGAGTAATGTCATGACTGATAGCCGATGTGCGACCCGGGACGTCGGTCAACACATCTAGATAAGATTGTAATAGATTAGCAATCTGTAGACGCTGTTGCGGTGTAACCGTTGAAGAGATGGTTACATCCCGCCAAGATTCAGTAGGTTGAACTACTGGTACCGGTAACGGTAACTGTACCTCAGGAAGAAGAAGATTCTTCTTCCTGGATGATGGATAAGTTGGAATAATAACAAGTAGATACTGTGTTGTCATCTAGTTCATGAAAAATTGACTGTAAGTGTTCAGGACGTGTATGAAATTGCTTGAGCATGTTAATATGAAATATCTTAACCTTTACAATTGCACGTCTGCTAACCTTTAGCAGACGGCGTTAATAACATATACCGTAACAAGGACCTTCTTCTGTCTTGGGCGGCTGAGTTGATTTATATTCTTTATTTGACTTGTCCATATTTGTTGAAGTTTTTGTGGTAAAAAGTTTTTTACGGGATGGGGTAACCAGCCCCATGCCCAACCCTCCTTAGTCGCTTTTTACAACATGCCTGGCAGGGTACAGTGTTACTATTCTTTGCTCCCCTTTCGGGCCCCGGTAACACACGGGTGGGCGCTACGATTGCTGGTCACATATTAGTACAATACAAATCTAGGGAAAATCTATCGAGATATAAAGATAGTTTTACCATTCTGCTAGTGGCGCTACGATTGCTGGTCACATATTAGTACAATAAAAATCTATCAAGATAGAAAGATAGTCTTACCATTCAGATGCTGGCGCTACGATTGCTGGTCACGTATTAGTACAATAAAAATCTAGGGAAAATCTATTGAGATATAAAAATAGTCTTACCATTCTGCTAATGGCACTACGATTGCTGGTCACATATTAGTACAATAAAAATCTAGGGAAAATCTATTGAGATATAAAGATAGTCTTACCATTCTGCTAGTGGCGCTACGATTGCTGGTCACATATTAGTACAATAAAAATCTAGGGAAAATCTATCGAGATATAAAGGTAGTCATTCCATTCTGCTAATGATTGCTGGTCACATATTAGTACAATAAAAATCTAGGGAAAATCTATTGAGATATAAAGATAGTCTTACCATTCTGCTAGTGGCGCTACGATTGCTGGTCACAAATTAGTACAATAAAAATCTAAGGAAAATCTATCGAGATATTAAGGTACTCATTCCATTCTGCTAATGATTGCTGGTCACACATTAGCGTAATAAAAATCTAGGGAAAATCTATCGAGATATAAAGATAGTCATACCATTCTGCTAGTGGCGCTACGATTGCTGGTCACATATTAGTACAATAAAAATCTAGGGAAAATCTATCGAGATATAGTCCTACCATCAAGAATCTGACATAAAATTCTCAGTATTATCACAATTTCCATTTTTGCTACCTAGGGAGCACAGTGCCATAGTTGCAGCAGGTCCTCTTACTGGAAGCTAACACTAAAGCATGAATGTACTCCTATGGTGATAGTTTTTGTAGTACATTATTTTACATGATAAGGTTACCAGCCCCATGCATAAACCTCATATTACTCGTCTCTTATGACATGAAAGGGAGAAGTAAATACATTCCTTCTTTGTATCCTCAAGATTCCCGGGCATTGCACGGACAATACACAATTGCACCAGTTTTACATTCATCATTATCATCATCATCATCATGTACTCCACTTACAAGGATAAACATTCATTTTACAATGATGACTTGGAAACCCTCTGGCTTAAATTCAAGGACATCATAAAGACAGCTGCTGCAGAAGCATGTGGTGAAGTCCGACTTGGGAACAAGAGAAAGAGGAACTTTGGTGGACTGAGGAAGTCAAAGAGAGAAGAAAAAGGCATGGAAACAATACTTAGGAGTTAAAAACACAGCAGGACAAATAGAGAAATATAGAGAATATTTGATACTCAGAACTGAAGAAAAGAACAAGGTGCTAGCAGCAAAACAGAAGTCCTGGGAAGAATTTGGAGAAAAGCTAGAAAAAGATGCACAAGAAAACCAGAAATTGTTCTTTAAGACCCTAAAGAACATGAGGAAGGAAAACAATGCCATCTTACATTTATAAAGGACAAGCAAGGCAAATTGCTTACTGCCCCGAAGGAAGTAATGGAAAGATGGAAAGAATATTTCTCAGAACTCCTTGATGGTGAGCAAGGTCAAGCATCAGAAATGATAACCACTAGCACAGAAGAGAAAACCAATGGTGGTGAAGATGACATAAAGATGGAAGAACTGAACTGCCCACTGGAGAAAATCAAGATGGGCAAAGCAGCAGGACATGATGGTATAACACCAGAAATGGTTAAGTACATGGGAGCAGCAGGTGACCTATTACTCTTAGTGTCCTGCAGGCAGTGTGGTGCAACAAGACCATACCAAAGGATTGGGAGATTGCCATCATAACACCAATTTTCAAAAAGGGTGACAATCGACAATGTGGAAACCATAGAGGCATATCCCTTTTCAGTGTCCCTGGTAAATTCTACTCTAGAATCCTGGAGCAAAGACTCAGACGCCTAGCTGAGCCACAATTGGATGAGGTCCAGTGTGGATTCCGAGTAAACTGAAGTACTCATGACCTAATATTCACACTCAGACAGCTGAGTGAAAAGACCCTTGAGTATAAGAGATCCATCTTTGTTTCATAGATCTGGAAAAGGCATTTGACAGGGTCCCCTGGAGCAAACTTTGGGACTGTTTGGCAAGGAAGAACATTCCAGCACCTCTGATTCATGCTATACTGAGCTTCTACAAGTCTTGCAGAAATTATGTGAGGACAGCAAACCATAAGTCAGAAGAGTTCAGGACCACCACTGGTGTAAGACAAGGTGATATCCTGTCACCTTATCTTTTCATACTCCTCATGGACGATGTCATCAAAGCATGTAAGGAGAGAACAAGAAAGTATTCAGTGGGGTACTGGAAGATGAGACAGGTCTGTATTTCAGAGCTGGTATTTGCTGATGATGTTGCCCTGATTGCTAAATCAGAGGCACATCTCCAATCCAACCTGCAAGTCTGGAAGGAAGAGCTGGAGAATAGAGGGATGGTCATAAGTAGCTCTAAAACAAAATCCATGGTGATATCATGAGAAGAAAGAAAGCATCAGATTAAGCTGGGGGAACAGGTCCTGGAGCATGTCGACCACTTTAAATACCTCGGAGCTGTTATAGACCAGAAGGGAGGCATCAAAGAAGAGCTGGCCACTCGAAAAGCAGCAGCTGGGAGACTTTTTCAGGCCATAAATCGAGGATTCCTCAGCAAGAGTGAGGTTGGTAAGAAAACGAAGAAGGCTGTATACCGCTCCACCTATGTTCTAGTCTTGATGTATGGATGTGAGTCATGGGCAATGACTACAACCCACAAAAGCTAGATCCAAACCTCAGAAATGAGGTATCTGAGGAAGGTGGTTGAAATAACAAGAAGAGACAATGGTCCGCAACCAGATGATACATCAAGGCCTAAAATCCCACCCCCTGCAGTAGAACAGTCCCAACTAAGATGGTTTGGCCATGTCTGCAGAATGGGAGAAGATCGGCTACCACGACAAGCATGGGAAACTAAGAGCCTGGGATCCAGACCTCCAGGACGACACAGAGTCCGCTGGGAGGACAACATCAGACAATCTTTGAAAGACCAAGGACTAGAATGGAACCGGGCCAGGAGGAAGACAGCCGATAGGATAGTCTGGCGCTCTCTCTTCCAAACCTCTACACCTCACAGTAGAAGGGGAACAACTAAGTAAGTAAGTTTATAAATTACAATAATATAGCAAAGGCAGTAATTTGGCTCTGGACTTCTCTCTAGAGTGCTATACAACAATTCACGAGTTACAGTAGTATAGCACAGGCAGTAATTTTACTCCAGACTTTCCTCCCTAGTGCTATACAACATTTGACAAGTTACAATATTATAATTAAAGCAGTCATTTCACTCCAGACCTCCCATACCTAGTGCTGTACAACATTTGACAAGTAACAAGATTCGCGGTATTGACACGCTCCAGTCTACTCAGCTGTAAATGGGCACATGACTTTGCTCTTGAGTTAGGGAAGGAAAAGGCATTTATAGAATAAATAAAAATCAACCAAAATTCTCTCACAAAAACTATGTAGAAGCAACCACAATTCTCTCACAGAAGTCGGAAGAACGTGTTTTTTTGGTACAAAAAACCATTATTCTCATTCTATTCCCACAGCCATTTCGTCCTTCAATTGCCTCCTCTTTCATTTCAAAAATATAGAGAAAGACATTATTTGAAAATTATTTTCCAAGCAAGATGAACAGATGGCCGAGTCCCAGCCAAGATACACCAGAGTGTTAAATACACAATTCTAGTTGTTACAACACAAGGAGTCAAATCTGACTTAACATACCTTCACTAATGACAAATTCTCCTACAGTTGTAGAATCTGCTAGTCTTGGCTTTGTTCCACTAAGTTTTTCAAGTAACATCTGCAGGTCAAATGTATGAACCAAACGTGCAATATATAATATCAGCTTTGGGCAAACAAAGAGATTACTACTATTGCACTCTTTTTAAACCACTGCATGTCCAGGACTAACTGTAGTTAGACTGCTTCAGATACAAAAAGTGTTTCTGTTTGTTTTTTTGTTCTTGTTTTAGAATACAAGCATCCAGTAAAGTTTATTCATATTAATATATGTAAATATAATGTAATTTAAGACAATGCAGGTCACTTTTTATCACAAGAAAATATAAAAAACAGAATAGGCTCTTTTTTTTCTAACTTAAATGCAAGCATACATTATTATTAATGTGAACTATAATGTCACAGTCTTTCCACACGTTTAGAAATTCTAAGTATGGAAGACAAAATGTACAATCCAGATCATTTACACCCGTGTGTTACCGGGGCCCGAGAGGGGAGCAAAGAATAGTAACACTGCACCCTACCATGCATGTCGTAAAAAGCGACTAAGGAGGGTATGGGCATGGGGCTGTTTACCCCATCCCGTAAAAACTTCGCACAGTGGGCTGATCACCTGCTTGCCAACCAATCTGATTACGGAAACAATGATAGATTGTTTGGTCTGTTTTTGTTCCACAAAGACGCCACTAGGCGTGGTGGAAACAGCGATAGATTGATCAATTTGTTGTTGCCCTAAGACGCCACTAGGCGTACTGGCCACATACTGCTTTGCCGGTTGATGGCTAAGGATGGAAGAAGAAGAAGAAGAAGATCATTTTTTATATGTAGTATGTTTCTAAGTTTTGTATTTGTTATCAGTATAGTTCAGTTTTCCCCCTTACAGGTATATAGATGAAAAGAGGAGTGTATACCTAACTGTGATTCAGCACATACAACCACTGTGAAGCCACTAGGTGTAACTGCCCATACTACAAATTGATTAATGTAGTTTTTAAAACAGAAAACAAATTAAAATAATGAGCATTGTGAACTGAGGACATAACATTTTAAAATTTACTTTGTAGCTCATAATTTCTCCCAAAACTACCATGCTCTCACTGGTTAAAAAAAAAAAGGGGGGGGGGGGGGGAGAAATCTCCCAGTTTAAGAAACACTGTGCTAGGATCTAAACAACAACTTACATGTGGTGTAATAAAATGTGGACAGGTTAAATACTTCTATTTCTCCAAATACACTTTATCACATACAATCCTTGAGTTACATGAGTTGTTTAAAATTGTATTTTCTATGATAGGAGAAACCTCTATAAAGAGTAGTAAAATAGGAGTTAACTCTGATCATCACATCAGGTCCTTCTGTCAGGCAAGTGTTTCTGCCCTTTCATCTCCCTGAAACTGAAGGGGCAGGCAAACTTGGGCAATCACTTCCAAGTGTCATCCTCCTGTTGAAGTTTTTATTTTTCCTGCTGAGATCTAAAACCATTTGGTTGCACTTTCTGAACTGCTTATTTTTCTCCTGGCTTTATCCATTCTGCACAGCTTCAGGCATTGTGAAACTAGCAATTTTGTTGTTCCAAAGCCAGCAAGATGCTTTTTCCAGTTTTGCCAAGTCTTTTTAACTCTTTGACTCCGTAATTATTTTCCACCCTGTGCCGTAATTATTTTTTGAAGAATTCTAAATGGTGAAGTGTACTATCTATGTAAATTTTATGTTAATATTTTCTGTGAACATGTGTTTATTATATACCAAACTGTAGGGAACAGATAGAGAATTATAATATATAGTTTCTTTGGTAGTATTAACATGTCCGGTCGGTATACTTAAAACATTATGCATGTAAAATTGAAAAACACTAAAAATGTTAGCTGTAGAATGCGAGCTTACCAAAGACAAATTACTGTTGTAGACAATAAAACGTTCTTTTTAGTCTTCAAACATCAAAGTAATCCATTTCCTTACTTAGTCGTTCCCCTTCTACCGTGAGGTGTAAAGGTTTTGAACAGAGAGCGCCAGACTATCCAATCGGTTGTCTTCCTCCTGGCCTGGTTTCATTCTAGGCCTCAGTCCTTCAAAGATAGTCTAATGTTGTCCTCCCAACCGACTCTGGGTCGTCCTGGGGGTCTGGATCCCTGGCTCTTTGTTTCCCATGCTTGTCGTGGTAGCCGATCTTCATCCATTCTGCAGACATAGCCAAACCATCTTAGTTGGGACTGTTCTACTTGGGTCTGCAGGGGGTGGGATTTTAGGCCTTGACGTATCGTCTGGTTGCGGACCATGTCTCTTCTTGTTCCTTCAACCACCTTCCTCAGATACCTCATTTCTGAGGTTTGGATCTGGCTTTTGTGGGTTGTAGTCACTGCCCATGACTCGCATCCATATGTCAAGACTGGGACATAGGTGAAGCGGTATACAGCCATCTTCGTTTTCTTACCAACCTCTCTCTTGCTGAGGAATCCTCGATTTATGGCCTGAAAAAGTCTCCCAGCTGCAGCTTTTCGAGTGGCCAACTCTTCTTTGATGCCTCCCTTTCGGTCTATAATAGCTCCGAGGTATTTAAAGTGGTCGACCTGCTCCAGGACCTGTTCTCCCAGCTTAATCTGGTGTCTTCTTTCTTCTCGTGATATCACCATGGATTTTGTTTTAGAGCTACTTATGACCATCCCTCTCTTCTCCAGCTCTTCCTTCCAGACTTGCAGGTTGAATTGGAGATGTGCCTCTAATTTGCAATCATTGCTCACTGCAGAATCTAAGGAGTCGCTTTCCATTGTCATTGAGAGTATCTTCTCCATATCTTCCGATAACTCCACCCCATCTAGCATGGTCATTTCCAACTCTGGCATTGAAATCTCCGAGAATGATAATTTCATCTAGGCAGTCATCCACTGTCCTATGAAGCAGCTCGAAGAATTCCTCCTTGACCTCTGCTCTCTCATCCTCATTTGGCCCATACACTATGACCAAGTTGACTATGGTTTCTCCTTCTTTTAGTTTTACAACCATAATGAGCCAGAGACAAAGTTCCATCCCTTGATACTCTCTTTTTGGTTTTTGGCCACAATGCAACCCACGTTCCCTTTAGCTCTTTCAGATGTGGGTACACCACTGTAGAACAGCGTGTTGCCATCGGGATCCATGACTCCTTGTCCCTTTTTCTTTGTTTCCGTTATAGCCAGAATTTCTAATTTTGCTTTCCTCATCTCTTCCACCAGCTCCTCTTCTTTCCCATTTATACCTCTTGTGTTCCAAGTTCCATAAGTCGTAGTCCGTAGTCCGTTCCAGTTCGTCGCCTTTAGAATCAGTCCGGTTTTCTCTCTTGTAGTTCGCGTTCTTCTTCTTCTTTGATCCATAACCGCCAACCGTCAAAGCAGTCAGCGGCCATCACGCCTGGTGGCGTCTTGTAGGGCAGCAACAAATTGATTCCACTTTGCTCGGTCGGCGACCATCCTTCGTACAGTGCCCCAACTGTGGTTCATTCTTTGCATCTCAGCTTCCACAGTTCTCCGCCAAGTTGTTTTTGGTCGGCCTCTCTTTCGCTTTCCCTCGGGGGTCCATAGCATAGCTGTTCTTGCGATGGTATCAGGGTCCCTTCTGAGGACATGGCCAACCCAACTCCAGCGTCTGCCAGCTATGATGGTGTGCATGTCCTCCTGGTTACTCCGAATAAGTAGTTCTTGGTTGCTGATGGTGTTTGGCCAAAAGATTCGGAGAATTTTCCTTAGGCAGATTGTGTGGAAGAAGGACAGTTTCGACATTTCCTTCTCTGTTACTCTCCAACATTCCGCACCATAGAGAAGCACAGAAAGTACGCAGCTCTCATACAGTCTTAATTTGGTGTTTGTGCTGTACTGGGAAGACTTCCAAATGTTGTTGAGAATAGCAAAGGCTGTTCTCGCTTTATTTATTCTGTTGTTAATGTCCTTGCTTGTTCCGCCGTCAGGTGTTACTATGCTTCCTAGGTAAGTAAATGTGTCTGTCTGTTCTAACTTCTGGTTCCTTACTGTTATTGGCTCAGGATTGCCCACATTTAGTGTCATGACCTCCGTCTTCTTCAGATTGATGTTCAGGCCAACCTGCTGGCCATACTTATTCAGTCTATCAGTTTTGTCTTGAATGTGTTGTTGTGAATGCGCGAGCAGTGCAATGTCATCTGCATATTCCAAATCTTCCAGTGTAGAAAACATTGTCCATCTAATTCCTCTTGGACTGCCCTCTGTTGTCTGGCGCATCACCCAATCTATGACTGTCAAAAATAATGTTGTTGATAGGGGCATCCCTGTCGTACTCCTGTTTTCACTTCGAAAGTTACATTACTCGATCCAACACTGCACGTAAAGTTAGAATAGAGGCTTTTTATAATGGAAACAATGCGGCTGGGAATTCCATAAGCCCTCAGAATTTTCCATAGGCTGTCCCTGTGTATGCTGTCGAAAGCCTTTTCAAAATCAACAAAGTTAATGTACAGCTGTCTCTGCCATTCTGAGCACTGCTCTATAATGTTCCTGAGGGCAAATATATGATCTGCACATCTTCTGTTCTTTCTGAAGCCCGCTTGTTCTTTCCTCAGTTTATGGTCAACTGCTTTTGAAATTCTCTGGATGATTATCCTGCCTAGTATTTTGCTGGGAACTGAGAGGAGGGTAATTCCTCTCCAGTTGTTGCAGTCTGCAAGGTCGCCCTTCTTGGGCAATTTGACAATTGTTCCTTTACTCCACTCTGTTGGTGTTGTCTCAGTTTCCCAGACTTGTGCAAATAGTGGTTCTAATAGTTCTGCTGCTAGTTCAGGGTCTGTCTTGAATAGCTCAGCATTCAGATTGTCGTGACCAGGCGCTTTTCCATTTTTTAGCCCTTTGATAGCTGTGATAATTTCTTCTTTTCGTGGAATGTCTGTATTTACGTCTAAGTCACTTTCAGCCTCAGGAACATTCAGCTGAGTCTCTGGTGGTTCCTTATTCAGTGTTTCTCTGAAGTGCTCTGCCCACCTTGTTTCCTGCCCCTGTGCTGTGGTGATGAGATTTCCTTGCTTGTCTCTTACTAACGTTATGTTGTTTGCACCTCGTTTTCCACTGATAGCTTTAGTTATTTTTATAAACTGTGCTTTGTTCATTTCTCAGTGCTGCCTCTTCTGCCTGTCTTGCAAGGTCATCCAGAAATGTCCTTTTGTTAGCACGGGTTTGACGTTTTACTTCCTTGTCCAGCTGACTGTACTGTTCACTATATATTGCCTTTAACCTGGGAGACTTAGCTTCTGTTTTCTTCCTTTTCATTTCCTTTCTCTTCGCTATGGTGTTTAGCGTTTCTGGTGTTATCCAGTCTTGGCTCTTTCTTTCCTGGAATCCCAAGCATGACTTGCTGCTTTCTTTATATATTGTTGAGATGGTGTTGAATTTCTGGTCCACATCGTCGGTCTCTGTTCTTTCCTGGCTTTTGGTAATCAGATATCGTCTCTTTACGTCGACCACAAACGCTTTTCTGGTGAGGGGTTCCTTAAGTTTCGTGATGTTGTATCTTTTCTGTTTGACTGCAACTGGTCCAGCAGCTCTGAGTTTCACCGTCAGTCTTGCTACTACTAGGTGATGATCACTTCCCACATCTGCGCCTCTTCTTACTTTCATGTCTTGTAGTGCATGTCTCCATCTGCCATTGATCATTATGTGATCTATCTGGTTTCTGTCTCGTCCGTTTGGTGATTCCCATGTTAACTTGTGCACTTCTTTGTGTTGAAAAAGTGTTCCTCCGATGACCAGGTTGTTAATACTGCAGAAGCTTATTAATTTGTCCCCATTCTCATTTACTGTTCCACTGCCGCATTTCCCCATTACTCTTTCGTTATAATTATTGTGTGTTCCAACTTTCGCATTTAGGTCTCCCATTACTATAATAAGATCGTACCTGGGTACAGTTTCCATTTCCTTTTGTACCTGTTGATAGAACTCGTCCTTGATCTCTTCGTCGCTGTCATTTGTTGGTGCATAACATTGTATAATTGTGGTGTTGGTGAATCTCCCTCTCAGTCTTGCTCTTATTAGTCTGTTGTTAATGGGTTTCCATTCCAGTAGAGACCTTTCCATTCCTTTCTTAAGGATAATGGCTACACCTTCGTTGTGCTGACCGTCCTCTCTACCAGAATAAAGTACTGTTTCCCCTGTAGCTGTTTTTTTTCTCCCCATCCCTGTCCATCTGCTCTCGCTTATTCCCAGGATATGTAGTTTGTAATTCCTCATCTCTGCTGTAATCTGTCTCAGCTTTCCTGCCTCGTTCATAGTTCTGACATTCCAAAAACCAATTCTGGTTTCATGTTTTGCGGTCTGGGCATCCGTTTTCATGCCAGTGGCTTCCTTTCGGCTTTCACCACTGTCAGTCATACGAGCCTGAGACTCCGGATGTCCGTCCCGCATCAAAGTATTTCCATTTATTGCTGTTTCCGTAACGTGTGTGATTTTTTTACACAGACAGGGGTGTCGGCCCTGTGCTAAAACCCCCAACCTGGAGGACCAGGGTACCAGCTTTTGTCTGACCCCTACCCACGCAGACCAGTCCAGCATGGTTGAACCTACCAGGAGTAAAACTCCCACTGGCATAGCTCTGGGGATTGTCAGGGTACACAAGCTGCCATACCGCTACAAGGTATAGGTACCATTGATGGCAGTGTAGTTCGCGTAATCATGTTTTAAAGCAAACAGGTGATTGGCCTGTTGTGCCTTTGCATGGTGGAGGGGCTGCCTCCTTACGGCCTCCATGCAGGCCACCCTCCTCCTTTTTCAGGCGGGCTTAGGACCGGCCTAGACGGAGTTAGTAATCCATTTACGAAGTATAAAAACATTGATTATGGCCACAGTTAGTATATTTAGTGTTATTCACACCAGTTTTTACTGTGGTCCCTTATAAGAATAAAATAAATTATGCAATATTGCATTACGTAATTTTCAGAAGTAGAGGATGCCATGCGCCACATGAAGAAAGACAAAGCGCCTGGACCAGATAATGTAACAGTAGAGGAAATGGAAGCTTTGGGAGAATTTGGAGTAGAAGTGATAACAAAACTCTTAAATGACATATACAACAGTGGTCAAATACCTGATGATCTGCTAAAATCCATATTCATAGCTTTGCCAAAGAAACCTGGAGCCATGGAATGTGAAGAACACCGCACCATTAGTCTTATGAGTCATGTGACCAAAATATTATTACGAATTATCATGAGAAGAATGAGAAATAAAAGTAAACCAGAAACCAGTGATGAACAGTGTGGATTTGTAGAAGGTAAAGGCACAAACAATCATCATCATTCCTTTTCGTTCCCTGTGGAACATAGGGCAGAAACAGTTGCTCTCCATTGATTTCTATTCTGGGCTGTCTTTTTCATCTGTGCCAAAGTCATTCCAATTTCCCTAGCCTCCTCTTCAACAGTTCTTCTCCAAGTTCTCTTTGGCCTCCCGACTCTTCTTTTCCCCTGTGGGAAGGGCAACTCTGGCTATGCTTGATTTTTCTCTTCTGAGTGTATGTCCTATCCATCCCCACTTTCTTATCTTACTTTCTGTCTGTATTGGCTGTTGTCCGCATCTTTTCCTTAGCTCTATATTCGTTATTACATCTGGCCATCTTATACGAAGGATCCATCAGAGACATCTATTTAAAAATATCTGTAGCTTGGCAGTGATACTTTTTGAGACATGCCATGTCTCTGAGCCATACAGCAAGACTGACTTCACATTTGAGTTAAAGATTCTAATTTTGTTCCCTCTGGATATCGCTGAGGCGTTCCATATTGGTAGAAGGGCATTAAAAGCACATCTGGTTTATTTATCTTTGAGCAGACGTCACCAGCAGTTCCCCCTCCTTTGTCAATGTTGCTCCCTAGATATGTAAAGTTTTCTACTTCTTCAATGACATGATCATTGATCTTCATCGAGTCCGTCTGCCTATTATTTATTCTCATTTCTTTTGTTTTATTTACATTTATGTGCAGTCCCATCTTTGCTGCTTCTGTTACTAATCTATTTGTTTTCTCCTGCATATCTTGCTGTCTGTGTGACAGAAGGCACAAATCATCTGCAAAGTCTAGATCCTCCAGTTGTGTGTTAAATGTCCACTGTATTCCAGTTTTCTCTCCCTTTGTTGTCTGTCTCATATCCCAGTCTATGACCATGAGAAAAATTGTTGGTGATAGCAGACATCCCTTTCTGACTCCACTTTGTACTGTGAAGGGCTCTGATAGCTTTCCTTTGAGTACTACTTTACATGAGGCCTCCTGATAGAAATCTTGGATGATTTTAATGAATTTCTCTGGGATTCCATAATGTCTCTGGATTTTCCACATCACAGTACAGTCTATACTGTCGAAAGCCTTTTCGAAGTCCACAAAATTTATATACAAGGGGGTCTGCCACTCATTTGATTGTTCTATGATGATTCTGAGTGTTTCTATCTGGTCTGTACATGCTCTTCCTGCATGAAATCCTGCCTGTTCTTCGCTAAGTTTTGTCATCTACTGCCTTTTTAATATGGTCTAACAAAACTCTGGTCAAAATTTTTACAGCCACTGCTAGTAATGTTATACCCCTCCAGTTGCTACATACAGTCAGGTTTCCTTTCTTTGGCAGTTTGATAATGTGGCCTTCCTTCCAGCTCTTTGGGATGGCCTCTTGTTCCCAGATTTTCTTGAAGAGCTGGTGTAGCAACTCTGTAGTGTATGGTATATCTGCCTTCAGGGCTTCTGGTGGTATTCCATCTGGTCCGGCGGCCTTCCCATTTTTCTGCTGTTTTATTGCCCGAGAGATCTCTTGTTTAGTGGGTGGGTTCATGTTGCACTGTAGTGGCTCTTCTGCTGGTTCTATGATGGATTGTTCTACTGGTTGGTTTAGGTTTAGGATTTCCTTAAAATATTCAGCCCATCTGGCCCTTTGTTTCTCTTCATTGCTAATGCTTTGACCTTCTCTGCTCTTCACTGTTGTATTGTAGTTTAGCTGTTTCTTAGATAAAGTTCTAGTAATATTATATAATGTTTTTAAGTCTCCTTTTTTGGTCACAGTCTCAGCTTCCTCTGTTAGTTTTTTCAATAAATTCTCTTTTGTCTTGTCTGGCACTCTTTTTCACTTTCCTGTTTATCTCCCAGTAAATTTTGAGCCGTTGTGTTTTCTCTTCTGCCTCTTTACAGTTGTTTACTGTCTCTCCTTTCTCTTATGAGGTTCCATGTGTTTTCTGTGAGCCATTCCTTCTGTTGTTTATTTCTTTTGCCAAGAACTTCTTCACATGTATTTCTGTATGCTTCCTGAATTTTGCACCAATGGTTATCTATACTTTCCTCTTCAAGGGTCTCCAGTGCTTCAAATCTATTTCTCAACTTTAGGTTGAACTGAACTCTTGTGTCTTTGTTCATAATGTTCTGGGTATTATACTTCGGGCTTGATCTTTCTGCTCTGTCTTTGTGCGCCCTCAATTTTATCCTCAATGACGCCAGGAGAAGGTGATGGTCTGACGCTATGTCAGCTCCTCTCTTTACTCTAACATCTTGTAGGCAACGTCTCCATTTTCTTTCTATGGTGAGGTGGTCTATCTGATTTAGTGTGTGCTCATCTGGGGAGTTCCATGTAGTCTTGTGTATATCTTTGTGTGGGAAGATAGTCCCTCCAATGACCAGATCATTTAAATCACAAAAGTTTACAAAAAGCTCTACATTCTCATTTCTGTTTCCTATGCCATTCTTTCCCATGATTAGTTCCCAGTGTTTGTTGTCTACTCCTACTTTTGCATTTAAATCTCCCATTACTATCTTAATGTCTCTCCTGTATGTTTTATCCAGTGCTTCTTATCATCATCTGCATTGTTTGTAGGGGCATAACACTGAATAATGGTGATTTTCCTTCCTAGGTGCCTATTCTGGTTTTTGCCTTCGTCGTTAGAAGAGGTGTCAGTAGCCTGACTACCATTGACTGGCTTTCATCAGGTGTCTGCATCATACGTCTCTCTTGCAAGGATTCTTCCTGACTCTGGCTTGTTTCTTTCTTCAACTGTTTCAGTTTCTGTGACAATTTGTTTTTTATGGCAGGGTTGTCAGCCCTGTTCGAAACCTCCTTTAACCTGGATGGAGGAAAGGATGTGCCCACTTTGTCTGTCCTGTTGTCGACATATGTCGACTGCGAATATCTTCGTTTTCTAGCATTAGCATGTGTGGACACGTGATATCACAGCCGGATGTTAAGTTTTAAACTTCTTTGGAAGAGAGTTTGCTTTCGTTTCCGATTTTTTTTTTAAGTAATGGACGTATTAGTGTTTATTTTCTGTGAATTTTTTCAATCGAAATGAATCGGCATCGAACACGCGGCCATTTTCGCTCTAATTTTATTGGATTCTGACGCCATGAGGTAAGGATGAAATTTTTGTCTTTATAAGCGCTGATATCGGTTCTCAGAATATGTTTGATGGCTGAGATGGAAACGAAAGTAGAATGGCTTTCCTGGTATGTATTTTTTTAGGGGTTAGGATTAAGTGTGTCGGAAAGGTTTAGGGTTAAGATCGAATATCACGGCTGACGAGAGCGTTTATTCCTTTGCTACTGATGATGGGTGTAACGAAAAGATCGTCATTTGATTTGTATTGGTCTATTGGTCAAATGACTTTCATTGAGATGCAAGGGATATGGACGCTTCGTGTGTTGGTTATTTTTTTTTTTGTTTTTGATTTTAAAATTTAAAAAAAAAAATATTTTTTTTTTTTTTAATATCCTTTCCTCTATCACATCTAACATGAACACAAACAAATTTTATATCATCAGATTCATCATTCATTTATTTATATAAATTCCAAAAATGATAGCAAATGACCAAGAAACACAAAAACTATAGAATTTACAAGTCACCCACTATAACAATGGGGGGTTGTGAAAAAGAATGCAGCGGCAGGAGCATAGTTTTGGGAAAAGAATGCAGCGTGCTAAAGGTTAACTTGGATGGAGGAAAGGATGTGCCCACTTTGTCTGTCCTTTCCATTTTGACCTTCTCAGCTTGATTGAACCTACCAGGAGCAAAAGCTCCCGCTGATATAGCTCAAAATTTCCTCAAGGCACTCAAGCCGACCCACCACTACAAGGTGGGGCACCTTGGGTCGGAAAGGCACAAACAATGCTATATATATATATTATAAGAACATTAACAGAAAGAGCCATAGAGGTGAAGATAGATCTGTACTTGTGCTTTATAGATTACACTAAGGCATTTGACAAAGTGAAACATGAGGAAATTTTCAAAGCGTTAGAAAGCATCAACACTGATGGAAAGGACTTGAGGATAATAAAGAACATGTACTGGCAACAAACAGCAGCTGTAAGAATTAGCAGCCAAATGGGAACGTTTCAGCAAGTAAAAAAGGGTGTCAGGCAGGGATGTGTGCTGTCACTGGATCTGTTCAATCTGTACAGTGAAAATATAATGAGATCTCTAGAGGACATGCCAGGAATATCATTCGGCGGACATAATATAAACAACTTGAGATACGCTGATGATAGTCTTAATAGCAAAAAAGTGAAAAGGAGCTGCAGGAAATGGTTGATACAATAGTGATAGAAAGTGAAAATAAAGGCCATAGCCTTAACAGCAAAAAGACAGAAGTAATGGTAGTCTCAAAGAAAAGGGCTTCCCCAGAATGCACAATCAAAGTAAATGGAACCATTTTAAAACAAGTCAATAAATTAAAAAACCTGGGAACATTAATCACAATGGATGGAAGATGCATCTCAGAAGTGAAGAGCAGAATAGCTCAGGCAAAAGTAGCATTCTATAAAATGAAGAGTATTTTATGCAACAATTCTGTGTCATTGGAAGTTAGAAAGAGAGTTCTTTATTGTTATATAGAACCAATCCCGACATATGGGAGTGAGTCTTGGACAATTAGTAAATAAATAGGGAAGACACTAGAGACAACAGAGATGTGGTTTTACAGAAGAATGTTAAAAATACCATGGACAGCCAAAAAGATTAATGTGGATGTCCTGAAAGAGGCCAATGCACAAAGGAAACTTATTTCACAAGTTAAAAAGAAGCAATCCACCTCTTTTGGGCATGTTATGAGTAGAGGAAAGGTGGAATATATCGTAACAACAGGTAAGATTGATGAAAAAGGAGATAGGGGAAGACAAAGAGAGCAAATACTGGACAGTTTGACATCGTGGCAAGGAAAGAAGTCAACAGCAGAATTGATAAATTGTACTGGAGACAGGAAGTTGTGGACAGACATGATCTCCTACGCCACTAAGCACAGTACTTGAAGAAGAAGAATTTTCAAACAAATAAAGAAGAATAATATCATATAAAACCTTTTTACACTTGTTTAATGTTTTAATAGTATCCCTAGCTTCATCTTCTACCTAGGACTAGTGATTAAATGTTACTGTAGGTCTAGTTTTGTTGCTTTTTGATCAGCCAGAATAGGACTACACCCACCCATCAACTAAATGTAATGTGTCTAGCTTTTCTGCACTGATTCCGTTATTTGACAACTAACTGTGGCTACCAAACAATCATTGTCAATGTTAGCAATGTTTCTAAGTAGTTTGACACAATTATTCGCTTAGGAGACTTAGAAATTGTAAATATAATGCTTGTCATATTTCTGTAGCAATAACAACGAAAAATGCAAACAAGAGAATTGTCATACAAAGTGTAATAATAACATCAAAACATGCAACCTGCTGCTTAACTAGTAGCGAAAGTAATTCTACGAGTTTTAAAATATGAACTGCATTAAACTGACGATTTTTGGGGTTTATTCATGATAAACTAAAAACACTGCTCTGAGCGTTACAGTGGCACGGCAGTTACAATTTTGCAACACTCTGAGCATTGTTCCGGAGTCAAAGAGTTAAGTGTACTTGTTCTTGGCTGTCCCTTTAGACCCAGTTTTTATTAGTAGATCGTATACTGAGGACTAGACCTCTTGCGCTTACGATTTTTGCTCCGAATCCCTAATGTCACAATTCCATGAGCCGAATATTATGTTTCTCAATTCTAAAAGTGCGGATTCTAATCTGGATTCAGATGGAACTGTCAGCTCAATCATTATAATCTAAGTGCAGGACTGCATCTAGTCATCTTTAGGGCTTTCTAATAACTTTGGTGTATGTTTCCTGCCCAGGTATATCTACTGCCATTTCCCAGTCGTTTGCACCATCAAAAATAGTTCATTTTGTTGCTCTGGGATGTGCTGGCTGTCACGCTCTCAGGAAGTATGTATTTTTATATTAGGACTAGATTTGGTGTTTCTATTTCAACCTTGCCAAGTTTGTTGTAGTGCTACCTCTGTTGTATCGTCATGTATATCACCCGTATCCTGGTGACACTTTTCATGCTGAGCATGATCCACTGTTAGTATTTCTTGGTACAGAGGGACACTGAGAATCATCAGATTTTCTCCTATTTCACAAGGATTGTAACTGATGGTAGAAGATTGTAACTGATTGTAGAAGATTGTAACTGATGGTAGAAAATTGTAACTGATGGTAGAATAGAAGATTGTAACTGATGGTAGAAGATTGTATACTGATTTTACTTTTTTTTAGTGTGCCTTAAAACAAATTTAACTGATTAAAAAACTGTGACTCTAAAAGTTATTTCTATCCATGACAGCACCAACCTGTGTGGCTGGCATATCTAAGAATGGTGACTGTCCATTAGCAAGTTCACAAGCTAGAACTCCCACGCTGTAAATGTCTGACTTACACCCATAACCAGCCAAGTTCTGTGTATAAAACACAAAAGCAACATATGGTATAATGATAAACTGGATGCACATGTTCCCATGCAACATATCACTTCTTTCATTAACTCTTCATTAATGTTCTTTTATTTAACTTCTGTTCCTCCTTCAATTATTTAATATCTCCATTCAGAAATTTTATTCTTTTTTTTTTATTTTTTATTTCCCAACTTCTCACTTTCTCAGCTACAATTTATCCTAAATATTTTCATGACTTCTTTAAAAATTTGTTAAGATACATGTAACAAATATGCCACTTGTAACTTTTCTTCCACACAAACATTAAAATTCACACATGTAAAGATAGAAGAAATAGAATGAGAGGTAAATATCTTCAAACTTTACATGCAAAACCTGTACCTGTTCTAAGAGTTCTGGACTGTAACAGTGAAGGCAGTCGATTGTGTGCAGTGGAAATTCATGAACCTTCCGAAGCTGTCTGCCATTCTGTACTGTGCTGAGAGAATTGTGAAGACCTGATAGACACACTTGACCGTTCTTTGAAATCATCACATGACTTGCTTTAACAGCCCTGAGTCATATGCAGATATAATAATATACTTCAATAATTATACAAAACACAAAAACATGTAATTATATTTGCAGTACTGATTAAAAAGTCTGTAATTCCCACATTTGTGATCTATGTGGATCTGACATAATGATATCTTGGACAACTAACAAATTAGAGTTTATAAATATGCAGACTTTTCAGTAATTACTGTCATCATCATGTCTCCTGTCCACTAGTGTAAGCAACTGTTATCTCACAATTTCTATCCAATCAGACCTGACACAGGTTCTGACACATGGCTTCTGCTGTTCACTTGCTCCACTAGATCTTGCAATTATTATTCACTTTCGTCAAAATTAATTTATCACCTGCATTATCTAAGGAAAATCAGAGGCACATCTTCAATCCAACCTGCAAGTCTGGAAGGAAGAGCTGGAGAAGAGAGGGATGATCATAAGCAGCTCGAAAACAAATACCATGGTGATATCACGAGAGGAAAGAAGACATCACATTAAGCTGGGAGAACAGGTCCTGGAGCAGGTCGACCACTTTAAATACCTTGGAGCTGTCATAGACCGGAAGGGAGGCATCAAAGAAGAGCTGGCTACCCGAAGAGCAGCAGCTGGGAGACTTTTTCAAGCCATAAATCGTGGATTCCTCAGCAAAAGAGAAGTTGATAAGAAGACAAAGATGGCTGTATACAGCTCCACCTATGTCCCAGTCTTGATGTATGGATGTGAGTCATGGGCAATGACTACAACCCACAAAAGCCAGATCCAAACCTCAGAAATGAGGTATCTGAGGAAGGTGGTTGAAGTAACAAGAGACATGGTCCACAACCAAATGATACGTCAAGGCCTAAAAACCCAACCCCTGCAGACCCAAGTAGAACAGTCCCAACTGAGATGGTTTGGCCATGTCTGCAGAATGGGAGAAGATCGGCTACCACGGCAAGCATGGGAAACTAAGAGCCAGGGATCCAGACCTCCAGGACGACCCAAAGTCCGCTGGGAGGACAACATTAGACAATCTTTGAAGGACAGAGGACTAGAATGGAATCAAGCCAGGAGGAAGACAGCCGATAGAATAGTATGGCGCTCTCTCTTATAAACCTCTACACCTCACGGTAGAAGAGGAACGACTAAGTAAATATTATCTAAGGATGCTTATTATTCCATCATTGGTTTTTAGTCCTGGAACTTCTACCTGCTTTCAGGCTATTTCTGTGTATATGTAAAATATGCTAGGGAGCAATACATTTCCTTGCCTCACTCTTCTTTGTATAGTAACATATGGTTTGCAGTTCTTGACAGCTTTTATTGTCAAAGTGTCTTCCCAGTATAGCTAACTAATTAGTTTCATGTCTTTTCTGTCTAGACCTATTTCTTCAAGGCACTTTCAATAAGTTTACCTTTTTGTTGTTTAACATACATGTTAGTCTTAAAAAATGGGCAGTTTGTTTAGGCCACATGGATCATGTGACTGTTTTTGTTGCATCTCTGATTATACTGTCCATATACATGATGAACAGCAGCACTGATAATATACATCTTTATCTCACTCCAATTATACAGCAAACCACTTACAGGCTGACCTCTGATCTAACAGCATTTTATGATTTATTGTGTGTGTGTGTTCTTGCACAATCCTGATGCTATCTTAGGATTCCATATTATTTAGCTCATCAGAGACAGTCTGTTTAGTTTGTCAAAATTTTTCTTCTGGTATGTAAAGACAACATCAAGTTCTTGCTGATACTCTGATTTTTTCATTAAGCCACCTAGGTACAAATATTGCATTCATGCACCCTCTTCCCTTACTGAGTCCACATTGCATCTGGCACACTAATGATCTCACACAAAGTTCTATAATTTTCAAAAACAATCTTCCAACATGACTAAGATGGGAAATGCATCTACAGATTTACATTCCTGCATCTTGCAATGCTTCTATTCTCAATCAGTTTAGAATATCTGAAGGTTATTTAGTCTACTCACCTGTGAATAATACCCCTTTGGTGTATGTAGTCTAGTGCTAATAAGACATCACGTAAAATAAAAACAATGGCTTGTTCTGGTAAGCCTGAAGTGAAATAAGCTTGCATCAGATCTTTACAGGAGCCTATGAAGCCAAAAAACATAATGAACAAAGATGTCATGAAAGTGACTTTGACACTTATTTTTAACACTGTTTCAGACACTGCAAATCTGTTCCCTGTCTTTCAAATATGATTTTATTATAACTTTTCAATGTTCTTCTTTTCCCTGGCCATCTAAAGAAGGCTGTTGGCTGCAAGCCCCTGCTTTCACAATGTTTATTATATCTTTCCCCAGTTCTCTATTTCAAGGCCTTGTAGATCTATTTCTAAGTTGACTATATGACTGCTTCTTGTGTGACCTTTTAAGCCTTGCAGGTTTTTGGTGTTCTGGTCTTCTTAGTCTCTGTCAGAAGAAACCAGCCATGAATAAAATGAAAGATACTGGAATAAGAGAAAAAGTTTTATTTTTAAATATTTTTATATCCTGTAACATTTAAATTTAGGTTTTCTGTTTCAATCTCCTCTTCCAAGCTTTACCAACAGACAAGCATTTTTCAATTATTTCCATATCATCATCATTGCTTTTCTTTAAATAAGGATTATAAGTCTGTAACTTCTGCTATTACGTATTGACTATATATAAAGAGTGTGTGGGGCTAACAATCTCATGTAAAACAAATTGCTACAAAAACTGCTGCTACATCAGCACATGAATGCTTTTGTGCAGGCTTCCTGCAAGGTGACCAGCAGCAGCACCATCTTTAATAAGAAGAAATAAAGAGAAATGATGATATAAAGACTTGAAAACCTCACAGGCATTCAAGTACATGAGACAATGGGCTTCCATAATTTCTCATTTCTATTTTGTTATTTTAATTCAAGCACTGCTGAGGGTATTTTATTATTACTAACCTATTTTATATGAAAAATGTACCCGCATCCAGTAATCACTGCAATGATTACATTGTTGATGCTTACCCATTGACTGTGTTTTGGACAACACATGGTTACAATTTTTACAATAAATGAAGAGTAAACATGAAAAAAAAGAATTTCTGGGCTTATACAAGCTTTTTTTCTATTTTAAAAAGTTATTTTTAAAACAAAGTTTTTCAGTTATAGTGATGCAGTGATTACTTCTGTTATGTCTGCAGTCATCAAGTTAAAACTGTAACTATACTGCCAACTACTACTATTATGCACCCGTGTGTTACCTGGGCCCGAAAAGGGAGCAAAGATTAGTAACACTGTACCCTACCATGCATGATGTAAAAAGCGACTAAGGAGGGTTCGGCATGGGGGCCAGTTACCCCATACCGTACAAAACATTTTACCAAAAAACTTCAACAAACATGGACAAGTCAAATACAGAATATAAATCAACTCAGCCGCCCAAGACAGAAGAAGATCCCCTGGAAAGGAGGCGCATAAAGCAACTCAGAGAAGCCGAAAGGAGTCTGGGTTGCAGACTAACCTTTTTTCGTCTAGGAAAATCTCCAGGATTGGCACCTGGAATGTTCGCACTCGTGTGAACAAGGGAAAACTGCACAGGTAGCAGTAGAAATGTCAAATTACAGGATTGATATCCTGGGTCTCTACGAGACACAGTGGAAGGGCATAGAGAGGAGGAGATTGATCACAAGAGAAATGGTGTTGTGCTAAGGACATGAGGAGGAAAGACCCCACCACAGTGAACGGGGGCTCTAATGCTGTCTAGGGAAGCACAGAAGGCACTTATAGAATTGGAAGCAATGGGACCCCGAATTATAACAGCAAGGTTTAAATCAGCCAAAAAGAAAATAAATATAAACATCCTCCAGTGTTATGCACCAACAAATGATAAAGAAGAATCTGAGAAAGAAGAATTTTACGCCTGACTACAAAATGTCTTGGACAAAAAGAAAAGAAAGGACATCACAATTTTGATGGGGGACCTAAACACGAAAATAGGAACAAACAACACTGGCTTTAAAGAAATCATGGATTAGGGATGATGAACGAGAATAGAGAACTAATAGCTAACTTCTGTGCTTCAAATCAACTAGCTATAGCAGGATGCATATTTCCACATAAAAGAATACATAAAGCAACATGGATATCACCAGACCAAAGAACTGAGAATCAGATTGATCACATATGCATAAGTAAGAAGTTTAGGTCATCACTGCATGATGTAAAAGTATGTAGAGAAGCAGATGTGGTATCAGACCACCATCTTCTGTTGGCTTAAACAAAATTAAAACTCAAGAAATTTACAACAGTATATAACTATAGACAAAAGTATAATGTGGGATATCCAAGAAATCAGGAAATAAGAGAGCAATTTTCAATCACAGTATCCAAAAAATACCAAGTACTCCAACAGCTGGAAGATGAAGCAGATACAGAAGACCAATTGCAACAAGTAAAAAATATATGGAATGAGACATGTGGAGAAGTACTGAGAAAAAGAGAACATCAGCACAAAGCATGGATAACAACAGAAACCATTAGCAAGATAAAAGACAGGAAAAACAAGAAAGCAGCTTTAAACAGAAGCAAAACCAGAAGCTCCAAAGCCAAGGCTCATGAAGTGTACACAGAAGCAAACAAAGAAGTAAGAAGAAACATCAAAAGAGATGAGAGGAAGTATACAGACGAGTTGGCAAGGGAAGCAGAGGAAGCTGCAGCCAAAGGAAATATGAGGGACCTGTACAACAACATAAAGAAGCTAACAGGGAAATATAAGCAAGCAAATGGCCTCATAAAAGATAAGAGGATTGAAAGGCAAGAAAAACTGAAATACCTCAGAGTTACATTTGATCGCAGGCTCTCGTATAAGTACCATGTTGAGCAAATCACACAGAAATGCAGGAGAGGTCTAGCTGAAAATAATGGCCGCAGCGTGTCTGGAGCAGAGATTACTATTTCTTCTTTATCAATAGCTAGTCATATCGGTCATTGATTATGGGCTGGGAATACTCACACTGTCAGTTACACAATGTGAACGACTACAACGCATTCAGAATGAAGGGATGCGCATAGTCTTGGGCTGTAGGCGAGATACCCCCATTGTGACAATGAGGTATATGCTTGGAGTGCTGGCGATTAAATCCAGTTATGCGATGGCCCAAGCAAAAGCCTATATGCGAGTATCCACAGACAACGGCACCCTCTGCATGGTAATGTGATAGGGTGGGGCGAGATGATGATGATGATGTTGTGATATTTGATCACTCTCTTTTCACACTCGCAACCAGTTAAATAATGATACTCTCACCTGTCAAACAGTCCTTCCACGTGTACTACCTGACACCCTCAACTATCACACACGCACACACATGCGTGTCGTCCCATGCGACTAGTAAGGTGTTGTGCGTGAGGCTGGCAATCTCACCATGTAACATCGGTTGCTATTGAAACCACTACTGCAAGGGCACACTCAACTATCACACACACATACTCATGCATGTCGTCGATGAGACTAGTATGGTGTTGTGCGTGAGGCTGGCAATCTCACCATGTAACACAGATTGCTACCGAAACCACTACTGCAAGAGCACACACTCAGCTATCACACACACACACACACTCATGCATGTCGTCCAATGAGACTAGTATGGTGTTGTGCATGTGGCTGGCAACCTCACCGTGTAACACAGATTGCTACAGAAACTACTACTGCACGAGCATCTGAATGCTTCATACGGATGAAACCACACTGGTGACCCCATGCTCCCTCAGGAGCGGAGAAGAGAAATATATATCTTCAAGTGAGCCCACGTGCTCTCACAAACCATTCTTCACATAACCATAATTAAATAATAATAAAATGGACATAAAATAATATTCTTCAACTACATGTACATCAAATACTCTCAGTAATAAGAGTAAACCACCACCTCGAACTGATCCATCTCAATATTCGTCACTGCCCTCTGAACATGTCGTAAGTGACGACTGGTGCGCCTGGTAACAAGCGTGTCGTATATGACCCTTGATGAGATTGGGAACTCATCACACGAAACACATCGTTACCGTCACAGAAACAACTACAGCAATAGCATAAAAATGCTTATTGTGGGCCTGTAATGGCCACCAGCTGCATTGGTGTTTCCATGCTCCGCCGGGAGCAAACATAGAAACACCTGTCTCAACGTGCCTTACGCCTTACGCACGCTCTCCAGAAATCTAAATACATATTCTCACTTCAAAGTAACCCATAAATATATACAGTAGAATAATCAATCATCGTGAAATACGCTCAATTACTTTTACATTAAAGAAATAAAATATAATTATTCTCGACTTAAACCAAACTGGAACTAAATACACAACGTGTCACATGGCGTAACATTTACCACGCGGGGAGTGTTATTCCGACTCGCTGGCGCCGCTTTTTATACAGTCCTCGCCACGTGGGTGCCATCTTGCTATTGTTAATCTTATCTAAATTCCAGTGAAATAGCATATATCTGCCTTTCTGATGAATGAAATAATCGCTCTTAAACTTTCACATCTATCTATCTATCTTTTTATCTCATTAAACATTAAAATAGCCACATCGATATTATTTCAGAATTATATAAAACTAATTCTAATTTAAATTAACTCACGTGTCATGTCTTTGTTTTCTTCTGCTTACCCACACAGGGCGCCTCGTTTCTCTCTCTGGGCGGTTCTTGCAAAAATCGCTCATTCGCCGGCTAGGCGCTTCTTATATAGGCCCTATGGCGCATCACTCACTTACTGCGCGCTGGGCGTATTAATCTTGGCTACTTCAATATCACACGCGATTATCGCTTTAGGAATAGCGAAAACACAAATAAAACCCACAGCTATTTAATATAACTCACGAATATCAAATCTGACTCAAAACTATACACCACAATTAATTTCTAGGCATTATTATGGCCTAATTACATATCTTCTACTTCAGATTTTTCACAACCCAGGCTCGCGCCGTCACGTGAGCTGACAGTCACGTGGGCCGAACGAAAATATATGGGCGACAAACATGCCTTGAACTGAAGTGGGGGTGGGGCCTCAGGGGTGTCTTCCCGAGGCGGCTATCAAATGTTCTGAGGATTTGCATCCAAAACATCTCTTCGGAAGCGGGCCTTGAGGGCACTTGGCTGCCATGTGGTCTGACAGGTCTCCACAATTGTAGCATCTTATCTTTCTGGGCTTCCTCTGTGCCATGGGTCGCTTCCTGCTGCCCTTACACTCTTGACCGCCAATGCCGCATACAATGACTGCTTCCATGCCCTGGACCGATGGTTTGCTGTCAAATTCTACTCGTTCATTCTTCGCCAGACTCCGGAATCCCTTTCTGTAGATCTTGGTCTGATGTACGAATACATCAATACCTCCATCATCTGGCGTGATGAACCCCCATCCCCTGTGGACACTATACCACTTGCACATCCCTTTTCGCCTTGTCGGTGCAACTGCATTTGTTGGTGCTGTCAGCTCACAACTTTCCTTGACAACAGCCTGACTCTCACATACAAGAAGGGCTAGTTGCGGTTCCTGCCGACACACCTCCTCGTCTTGCATTGCCTGTTCCCGCGGTTGGCATGGTGCTCGCTTTCTCTGCACCTCCTCTTGTGCTGGCGAACTGGCCTGTGACATCTGTGCTAGCTGGGCCTTTAGGAGAGATAATTCTGCTTTGAGTGCTTCCTCTTCACTGTGGGCTTCTGGACTTGCTATCTGCACCAGTGTCTCTGGCTTTTTGCCTCCCAAGAAAACAGAACATTCCCTAGACCCCTGACTCCCGGCCTGGAAATTCCTGGTCATCTCACCGACTGGTGGTTGCTCGCTGTAGGCTCTTTCTATTATCTTGAGTAACTGCTCAGGGCTGGCCTTGGCTCCGCCATGTATCCGTAATTCTCTAGATACCCATGGTGTCACGTTGTTCCAGATCATGTCTAACTTGTCTTCTGCCCAAAAAGGCGCCACCTTCCACGCGGCTTCCACATCTCCCACAAACTCTTCCTCCAAGTGGGACTCGCAAACCTCTCCACTAAATAACCTTATCTCGAGCCCCTGCACGAACAATATCTTCACAGGCGCATTGATCGATGCCATCTTGCAGCAAGACCGCACTGCTGGTGTTTACACAATATTTGTTCGTTTGCTGTTTGCTCAGTGTCACTGTCTGCCTTATCCTGTCGACGACGCCAATTGTGATAGGGTGGGCGAGATGATGATGATGATTATATTGTGATATTTTTGATCACTCTCTTTTCACACTCGCACCGACCCGAACAACAATAAAACTCTTGATTCTAGAGGCAGGGGCTGTATTTATTTTTACAACTCATTCAGTGACTCAGCAAAAATTAAACAAATAAACCAACGAACATAACAAAACAAAACACCCAGCATGTGCCCGATTGCTAGTAGCTCACGTGCTCTGGTCCATCTGCTACCTACACCGGTCACCTCGTCTCGCCTGTTCTCTCATCTGGGCTGATACTAGGAAAACTCGCTGCTGGCTATCACGCGCTTTATATAGACCGCTAAGCCTAAACACTCAACCCAGTCCGCGCGCGCAGTAATTGCGCCACTCAAACAACACTCGCGATATTTGCTCTACCAGGCATGAAAACACAGATATACACAACTATTTCTAGAGCAAAACCCACCTACTATCAAATATAACACACAACTATCAGCACCAAAAACTAATTTTTTAGGCGTTATTATGGCCTTTTCATCAATCTTGAAGAATTTACATCCCAGCATGCTTCGCGCACATCGAAAATATGGGCGATAAATGTGCCACTCACAATGAAGGGGGAAGCTGGGGTGTCTTCCCGTGAAGGGGTAAGCCGGGTGTCTTTCCGGCCCTATCACAGTAACATAGCTGACATTAAGGGAACAAGAATAAAGAGACGAATGTCATGGATGGCACAGGCAGAGACAATGATCAAACAGGTGGCCACAGTCGACAACATATTTAAGAATGGAAAATTGTTTAGTAATATACAAGAACAAATGAAGAGATGGACAGAAAATTTTGAGGAACTTCTCAATAGACAGCTCCAACTTTTAATTCTCCTCCCCCCCCCCCCCCCCCCCCCCCCCACCCCCCCCCCCCCCCCCCCCCCCCCCCCCCCCCCCCCCCCCCCCCCCCCCCCCCCCCCCCCCCTCCCACCCCCCCCCCCCCCCCCCCCCCCCCCCCCCCCCCGGCCCCCCGGGCCCCCCCCTTTTGCCCCCCCCCCCCCCCCCCCCCCCCCCCCCCCCCAGACATCCAGCCAGCAGAAGAGGAGCTATAAATCAGCTGTGAAAGACCAAGTAGAGAAGAAATAAAGAAAGTCATAAAGCTTTTGAAAGATGAAAAAGCAGCTGGTCCAGATGGCATTCCAGCAGAAGCCATCAAAACATATATTGATACCTCTACAGAGATATTATACAAACTACTTGGCAAAGTCTTGAAGAGAGAGGAAATACCAGCAGAACAGAAGGAACGTTATCTGGTCAAGTTGCCTAAGAAGGGAAATTTACAAGAGTGCACAAATTATAGAGGAATAATGTTAATATCAGTTCCAAGAAAAGTATTAAATACAATCATCCTTGAGAGATTAAAAGAGTCCATAGACAAGCAACTGAGAGATGAACAAGAAGGTTTTCGACAAAACAGATCCTGTACAGACCAGACAGCCACATTGAGAATAATAGTTGAACAAAGTCTGGAATGGAATTCACCGCTACACATCAGATTTGTGGACTATGAAAAGGCATTTGACAGTGTAGACAGAGAATCACTTTGGAAATTGATGAGGCATTATGGAGTTCCCATGAAGATCATTAACTTAATAAAGAAGACCTATGAAGATGTGACATGCAAAGTTCTATGAAGGACGTCTGGGGGGGAATTAAGTTGGAGCTGAAGGACAACTTACAGAACTGTTTAGGATTAGAACAGGAGTGAGACAGGGATGCCTCTTGTCTCCATTTCTTTTCTTACTAGCAATAGATTGGGTTACAAAAACATCGACATCACACAACAGAAATGGAATCCAGTGGAGTCTAACTAAACAGCTTGATGATCTTGATTTTGCAGATGACTGGGCTCTTCTATCCCGTAACCATAATCAGATGCAAGACAAAATTTAAATTCTCGATGAGAGGTCACAACAAGTGGGCCTGAAAATACAAAGATTATGAGAATAAATGCAAGAAATGATAACAAGGTTGAATTGAAGAAACACCACTAAAAGATGTAGAATCGTACACATATCTTGGCACTAATATAGACATTGGGAAACAGATGGAGAACAAGAGAAATCAAGTCCTACACGAAAATAAGAATCTTCAACTCAAATGTCAAGTCAGTCTTACTGTATGGCTCTGAGACACGGAGAGCAAAAAAAACAACAACCAAAAAAGCTACAGACTTTTATAAACGCGTGTGTGCGTAGAACAGAAGGACTGAAATGGTATGACAAAGTCACAAATGTGGAACTGATGACAAGAACTAGACAAGTGCCAGTGGAACAAGAGTTGAGAAGAAGATGCTGGTGATGGATAGGACACACATTGAGGAAACCTGTTGATAGCATTACAAGGCAGTCCTTGTTCTGGAGTCCACATGGAAAGAGAGGCAGAGGTAGACTAAAAAACACATGGAGAAGAGAGCTGGATACAGAGGTGAACATAGAAAGAAATTGAGCGGATGGCACAGGACAGGAAGACTTGGCATGTGTTTGTTGAAGGCCTATGCTCCTTGGGGAACTAAAGGGTATTGACTGATTAATTGACTACTATTATAGTTTATATTACAATCATATTTTTCACAATGTGAAATCATGTTTGATAAACAATCAAATATGATAAAATGGTTGTTTATAATAGTGTATGTCAACCATTTAACATGTTATGAATATAAGATAAGCATGCCAGCCACTATTGTCCTGCTGTCTTCATCACAGTCTTACTCAAAGTTTTCTTGGTTTTAATACTGCTCCTAAGTTTGTACTGTGTTTTGTAAGTCCTAAAAAGACTGATATATAAAATATAAGCACCCACCTGCAAATAGGACAACTCTCCATCCCAGACTTCTAGGTTTATTCTCTTGACAGCAACTAAGGTACCTGAGGGTACATGCTTGGCCAGAAATATTGAAGATGTGTTGGAATGACCTTTACCTGATGGTTAACAAGGTATGTGAAAATTTCAAAATCATGTGACATCTGAGGTTACAGAAATTACAATGCGCAGGTTTTTAAAAATTATGTTGTTTAGCTCTCTTACAAGTGCAATGCAGCCACAGTAGGTAAATTTACAACTTAGTCATAATGGATAACTTCAAGTGGAAGTACAAACATGTGATAATGACAAAAAATCATTTTGTCAGTATTCCAAGTAATGTGACATTAGTATTATATCTAATACCATATCACTTTCTTTGTAATATTTGTGAGCATCTCTATGGAAAAAAAACAACCTAAAATGATATTTTTTAAACATTATTCAGTGTTATTGAGAATATCTTAAATATAATATCGGGTACATAATGAGAGCCACACCACAAGCTCACAGCTTGCAAACCACAATATAGCCAACCTGGTTACATATCATCCTATTAAAGATATCTTCTACGGGCAATTAGCAGATGGCAAGAGAACAGTTGGGCGACCACAGATGAGGTTCAAAGATGTGTGCAAGAGAGATATGAGGGCACTGGACATGGATCCAGCAACATGGGAGGATGAAGCTGCCGATCGCACTAAGTGGCGATGCTATTTACGGCACCACCTCAGATTGGGCGAAGAGAGGCTCACACAAGAAGCAGAGGTGAGGAGAAAACATCGAAAGGAGCACCAGGAAAATAAGCAGCTGAGGGCTGCCACCTCAGGGGCGCATTCCCATAGTCAGTTATGACTGAAGGGGCTATTATTATTATTATTATTACATATCATCAGATATTTTATATTATTAGAGTAAGCCATCAGAAAGTGTTTACACCCATAAGAGTACGCCACTGGGGTAAGAACAGCTTTGCCTACAAAAATTTACCATTAATTGTTTTTTAAAAAGTATGCCACTCTTCTGGATACAAATCGTACCAATAAGATTATGCCACCAGGGCTTGATGATAGCTTCACCTAAAAATATGTGCCACAGATGGTATAAAAGTATTCCAACAGATTGTATAATAACCTTATAGTAATTTATATCGCTGTGGCATAATATCTTTACCTACAAAAGTATGCTATCTCCAAAAGTTTGTCAACAGACTGTATAAGAACTATATCTAAGAATACAATTAATACCTTACAATCTTACCTATGAGAGCAAACAATTTATAATGTGAACAGTCTGGTGCAAATTGGATAGTGGGATGTCTACTCATTTTTGGAGATGGCCTGGACATCCCTCTTTTACTGTCAGGCTAAAATATTCAGAGAAAAAAATGTTTACCGTAAAATCTCGCGTATAATGCGCACTCGTTTATAATACGCATGCTTGATTTAGCCAAAAATTTTCAGGTAAAATGGAAATTCGTGTATAATATGCACCATAATTTGTCAAGATTTTATTTTATGAAACATTTGTTAAAAAACTGAAAGTATAATAACAAACAGAAATAGGTACGCAACACCTAAATTTTAGGTACTTTGGACTCCCTCATCATCAGTCTCACTAGAAAGAAGCTCATCTAGTGTTGTCGAGTCAATGCCATTATTGGTGCCATCATAATAAATATCGCCATCATCTTCATCCGATGACACCTGTTCTTTCTCCCACAAAACGTCGTCCTCGCTGCCATCAAGTTTATTCGAAATACAACATTTGAGGAAGCCTTGTTGAATTAGTCTTATCTAATTCCTTCCAAGCAGCAAGTACCCACTCTGCGACATCTGTGAGAGTCGGTTGACGCATACGGCCACCAGCAGTAAATGTGTGATTCATCATCTCATCTCAGCCCGTAACCCGTCATGGGTCGTAGGGGTGCCATGGTGGAAGCATCAGCAGACAGGGTCCTCCACTGCTCTCTATCCTCAGCAATGCGTACAAGTGTGGAAAAACCGTGTCCTGCCCATTCTTTGATGTTATCAGCCCAGGATTTTCTCTGCCTTCCTCTTCTCCGTCTACCCTCGACCGTTCCCTGAAGGATCGCCTTCGAAAGGGAGTCACGACGAGTCACATGCCCAAACCAGGCAAGCTTTCGACGTTTCACTGTTGACAAAAGTGGTTCTTGGTGGCCTGCATAGGTGTTTATCTTCTCTCTAACATAGACATTTGTTTTGTGCTCCCTATAGCAAATGCGCAAAATTCTTCTATAACATTTATGCTCGAAAGCCTGAATCCCCCGCTCCGCATCCGCAGCGAGTGCCCAGCCCCCACACCCACACAAGAGAACAGACAATACAAGCGACCTGTATAACCCGATCCCCACAGGAAAACCGACGCTACCCCTCCAGATCACACTCAACCTTGTCATGGCAGCTGAGGCCATCTCAAGTCTTGTCTTGATTTCTCTAACCGATCCTCCATCACCGCACACAGTGGACCCGAGATATTTAAAGGTGTCAACCTCTTCCAACGCCTGCCCACCCAACGCAATGTTGGTCGGAACATGTTTCCCACGGCCACTCACCAACATCCTGCTCCCCTCTATATCAACTTCCATCCCACACGTTCCTGTCACCCTCTCCAGTCCAGAGGCAAGGCCCCGAAGCTCCGACTCTGATCCAGCCATCAGATCAATACCATCAGCAAAACGTGATTACCGTCGCTTAACCATGCATTCCATTTACGACGGATAGCATCTTTCATCAGCTTATTAACAGCGACGTCCAAAGGCTGCAACAGACGGGTCATGCCGCCTGGAATTATAACCAGATCAGATTTGATTTTCTTCATTTCCTTCTCGATAGAAGGCATCCGATGACACCAAAACGAGTCGAGCACCAACATGGAAGATTGTTTTCGGAGACCACCTGGACGTGTTGCCCAAACACATTTTAACCAGTCAATGGTTAGTGCTTCATCCATCCATCCTTTAGCATGAACACGGATGTGTACACCTTTCGAAAATTGTACTCCTTTTGGTAGTCTTTCTCTTAAATATTATGAAAGGTGGCAACTTTCCTCCATCTGCAATACACGCTAACATAACGGTGAAGTGAGACTTCTCGTTTCCAGTTGTATGTATAGACACAGTTTTTATGCCTTTCGTGTCTACGGTCCTGTCGTAGGGCATATCGAAAGTCAGAGGCATTTGATCGGCGTTTCCAATCTGTGCAAGGTCATAGATATGTTCTTTTCTCAATTTGATTACGAACTTCTGGAACTCCAGAAGCTTTTTTTCGTGGTCATCTGGAAGATACTGCGCGATAGTAGTTCTTCGACGAACTGAAAGACCATGTCACTTCATAAAACGAACTGCCCATCCATATGATGCTTTAAATGCTGTTGTGCCTGTACAAGATTTTTTAAGTTCCAGAGCTTTAAGTCGGATTTCAATGCATGAAACACCGATGCCTTGTTGCCTCCAATAATGTTTTTTCTAGGTCTGGAAGATCTGGTGGTGACCCACGATTCACCTTTTTCTTACTAGGCAACACTTGCAGCGCCTCTTTGTTTTTTCGCCATAATCGAATGTTGCACTCATTAATGGAAAAATTTCGACTTGCTGCCCGATTGCTGTTAGATTCTGCATATTTTACCACTAAGAGCTTTTCTGCTGCAGTATAACATTTTCTCGAATTCATTTTTAGGGCTCAAAATAATAAAATGACAAACTTCACAACCAAGCTTAATATCAAAACAGACTGAAGACCAAAAGTGCGAAATGCGTTTTGCAACAATGTCTGACACAAAAGAAAACTCCTGGCCCATTCAATTTCGCGCCATTTTCCCCGTCAAATTGTGACAAAAACTTGACAGACTTTCCAATGTAGGTTACTTTTGATATTGAAAATGGCGTATTTACTCGTGTATAATACGCACCTGAGTTTTAGCGGGCAAAATTGAGTAACAATTGTGCGTATTATACGCAAGATTTTACGGTATACCAAGAAAAACCCCTTGATCATACTGAAGATCTCTCACTACAGTTGTATGTATTTATGACTTTAGTTGCTGGTCACATATTACGTGAAACATTTTCACATATTTCCCCCATGAGGTACTGTCAGCATCAATAACATTAACATGACCTTCATCATCACTTTCCTTTGTGCTCTTTACGAAACATGCAGCCATCACTGTAGATGGTCCCACAGGAAGCCTGCACAAAGTAGTTACATGCTCGTGCAGTGATTGTTTCTGTGGCAATTTGTTTTACATGATGATGTTGCCAGCCCCATGTACATTCTCTTATTATCAACATACCTTGCCACTGCGATATCCTGGCAAGATTATCCTCTTCTTGAAATGCCATATCAAATGGCAAAGGCAATAATGTAGTTTTTGTACCAATATGCAGTACAGACATCATATCCTGAGCTTGCTAATGAATCTGCACTACCTGATGACCTGCAATCTTCTTGTTGCTTTTCTATTTTAATGCACATAGCTGATTTTACCTTACACCCCACCATGACATCCCATGATTTTATCTCAGCAAGAATTAATATCATTTTTCCACTATTAATGTAGTATGACTATTCTGCTTCAGGTCACTGTTTACTAAGTAAGTCAGGCTTTTAGCAGAAGCCATTTTACAGACTCCCATGAAAACTAATTCTATGACTCACACCTCAGAAAATTAAAATATTTTCATCATTTTGACAGAGCAAATAAACATTTCTTATCAGTGTGGCTGTAATTCGGTAAAATGTAAATTATGCACTAAATAGCTGGCAAACTTACAAGGTAAGCTACTGAACATAATGTAATGTTATTGACATTATAGACGCACCAGTCTGATTTCAAATTTTCAGCTTTATACAAGCCCCAATCAACAATCCACAATCAAGCTTTCATTAATAACCAGAATTTTAAAATGAAACAGGCCTTACAGCTGGGACATACAGAAAGAATGGACTAGGAGTCACAAACATATGTTTGAGAGTCAAGAAAGTGTGGATAATATAAAGAAAAGTGGACAGCAAAGAAATTTTTAGTAATCCTTTGTGTTTTTATGACAATGTGTATTATCACAACATTTCTATGTACCAGGGTAGGCTATCAGTGCACATTATCACGGTTTCAATATTTGCCACTACTGGCCTGAAAATCATGTAACCATGTACACTACTAAACATCTGTACCCGTCACAGTGAGAAATTTGTTGCTGCTGTGCAGTGCTGAATTCCATTACACCCAGTGGAGGGTGTGAGTTGCAAAATAGTGGCCATGAGACCTAAATATCACATAAGTGATGCTTGTTGCTTCTTCTGATAAGCCATACTGTTTTCTAAAAGACTGGAGCAATTTATTTCACAAATAGATGCCCCATCAAGGCCAGCTCCTTGACGTGGAGATGGGGCTCAAGTACAGCCATCAGCGGCTGAAAAACCAAGACTGGCCAGGCCCTCCTACACTCGAGCAAGACCACAGTCTGCCCTAGCAAGTCAAGGTGCTGAAGACGGAGGCAACCAGCCAAGAGGCGCACCACAGCAATCAGGATGCCACGCACATGCGCTATGGAAGTATGCCTATATCTGCAAAACGTTATGGCACTCGCCCTGTGACGGACACCCAGGCAGGCATAGTGCCGGGCCCTCTGCCTCGGAAGGGCCCAACCCCTACGACTGGGGGTCCTTCTCAATTGCCCCGTGGAACCAGGAGGCATGAGAATAGAGCTACTGGCCAAGCAAAGAAAAGACCACTTAAAATAATGCACTGGAATGCTGAAGGCGTCAATAGTAAAAAAGACGGCTACAGCAAAAAATTAGAGCTCGAAAATATCTTGAATGAAGAGCAAGTAAATGTATGTTGCCTGCAAGAAACCCACCTCAACAAGGACATAGCCTTCAAAATCAGAGGCTACCAGTGCTACCGATCTGACCGAATAGACAGGCGAAAGGGTGGAATACTGACACTCGTGAGGAATAACATCAGTGCATGTCAGCTTGAAACATATATGGAGGGGGCGGAATACCAGATGCTTCATCTCAGGACAGAAAGTTCAGAATTCCACCTGCTCAACTACTACTGTCCGAGCGACCGCCCACTGGCACTAGATACAATCCCAGCAAAAGAAAGACTGATTGTATGCGGAGACTTCAACAGCCACTCACAGAGCTGGGGCTATGATCACATGAACAGGAGAGGTGAGGAGCTTGAAAACTGGCAGGATGACAATGGGCTTATCCTGATTAACCAGCCAATCGACCCACCAACCTTCTACTCGAGATCATGGCACACCACCTCTACACCAGACCTGGCATTCCACTCACCCAGCCTGGAGTGGAACACCACACGTGTTGTAGGGAAACAACTTGGAGGCAGCGACCACCGGCCAGTCTTCCTAATTGTGGAAAATGAACTTGTCAAGGAGAGCAGCACTCTCTCTAGGTGGAACTACAAGAAGGCAGACTGGACAATGTACCAGCACCGTACTAGTATACTGGCTAGAGATCTGACTGTAGACAAAGACATCAATAAGCTAGTCGATGAATTCAGCAGATGCATATTACAGGCTGCTCGTGAAACAATACCTAGAGGGGCTCGTAAGCACTACAAACCATATTGGAATAGTGAACTAGAGCAGCTGCACAACGACGTGGAAAAATCTCGAAAGCAGGGAGAGACCAGCGCATGTGAAGAACATCATAATAACTACCAGCAAGCTAAGGCCAAATTTCAAAGGGCCAAGTTGCAGGCCAGGCGAAGAAGCTGGAAGGAGAAAACAGAGTCCTTGAACTTCGAAAGAGATACGAGGAAACTGTGGAAGCTGGTAAAACAACTTAACGATGAAGGTACAGAGAGAAACTCAAGGATTGCTCTGTACAAAGATGGAAACATCCTCATGGGAAAACAGGCAGCTGATCACTTTGCAGACTCCTTTGCTAAAGACAACAACATCGAAGTTAGCCCAGAGAAGCAACAGGAGACTCGTGAGAAACAACAATACGCAGGACGAGATGGAACCATACCTGAAATTATGGAGGCACCAATCACATTCAGAGAACTGGAGCTTGCAATATCCAAATTGAAAATGAGAAAGTCGCCAGGAGTTGATGGAGTGTCCAATGAAATGATTAAGAACTTTGGAACCGCAGCAAAAACAAAGCTGCTGCAGATCTTCAATATCTGTTGGAACTCAGGCAGAGTTCCACAGACCTGGAGGGAAGCAATCATGATACCACTCCTAAAACCAGGAAAAGACAGTTCCACTGCCTCCAGCTACAGACCAATCAGCCTTACAAGCTGCCTCTGCAGGCGGGCTTTAGGCAGTGTTATTCCACCGAAGATCAGGCAACTTACCTTTCCCAAGAGATTGAGGATGCGTTCCAAGATAAGAAACTGGTACTAGCAGCATGGATAGATCTAAGGAAAGCATTTGACAAGGTTTGGAAAGAAGGGTTTCTGAAGAAACTGAGAAATTGTAGAGTGAATGGTAAGATGTACAAATGGGTGAAAGCATACCTGCATAACAGAAGAGCCCGAGTACAACTAGATGGCCTCAAGAGTAAGAAAACTCTACTGCGTCATGGCGTCCCTCAGGGAGGGGTTCTGTCCCCCACACTTTTCCTAGTCTACATCAACGACCTGGTTGCTGAACTACCACATGGAATGAAAGTGGCAATGTACGCTGATGACCTGGTAATATGGTGCACAGATGAGCATGCAACAGTGGCCACCAAACTGCTACAAAGAGCTATAGATGCCTTAACCTCATGGGCAAATAGATGGTGTGTCAGCATCAATACAGACAAGTGCAGCACTACGCTCTTCACCCTCTCTCCCAAACAAAAAGCTGGTGTCATCAAGATAAACGAAGAGCTCCTGAGAGAAGATAAACAACCCACCTATCTCGGAGTTACATTCGATGATAGGCTGACATGGAAGCAGCACATCAACAAAGCAGCAACAAAGGCCAGGAGGAAGTTAGCCATCCTGAGAAAACTAAGTGGAACCACATGGGGAGCCAGCGGGAAAATACTTAGTAAAGTTTACCAGCAGGGCATACGACCACACCTTGAATATGGGTCAGCTGCGTGGTGCCCAGCATCAAACACCACATTACAAGAGCTAGATAAGGTGCAAAACCAGGCGCTTAAGGTCATCACGGGGGCAATGAAATCAACGCCTATAGTGAAGATGGAGAAAATGGGGAGGATACAAGCACTGAGAGAACGCAGAGACACGAAAGTGCTAACACAGGCAGAAAAGTTCCTCTGTATGCCGAGCCATCCAATGAAGAACAGATTCCAAAACCTAGCAATGGGGCGACTGAAAAGAAGCAGCTTTATCCACCAGGCCAAACAATTACGTAGACAAACCTCAGACCTGCCTGAAGTTAACAGCCCCCTAAAGTCTGTGCCAGAACAAACCCCTTGGAGAGAGGAGCATGGGCTACCAGTACACATCCACACAAAAGTGAAAGGAATATTCGACAGGGATGAACAGAACAGCGTGCAACGTAGGACAGTCACTCTCAGTTTCCTGGATGATGAATACCCACAGGACCTCTGGGTCCGAGTATACACGGATGGGTCAGCACAGAATGCAGTAAAGAATAGAGGAGCAGGAGTGTACATTAGAGATGGCTACAGTGTGTATGTATCGAAACAATGCGTTAAAACAGCTTCGTACCCGAACGATTCGATACACAGTTTTCTTGCGGTGTCGATACAGTGTCAGTTCCTGACTGTTTTGCAGAGACGCACTGTCTCACGCAGATTCGACACTTAGTCTGTTTCGTGTATCGAAACTGCAGTTTCAGTTCCCGTCTGCCTCGCTGTTTTGCAAAGAGGCACACTGTATCATTGTCTCACCTTCAGGGGCCTTTGTAAAAATGTGTCAAGCGTGCGGTACATTAGGCGTTCATAGATAGTATGGAAAATCAAACAAGTCATAATTTTTTTTTTTAATAATTCCTCAGGACTGAAAGAGGCTTACTACTACTAGGTGTCTGCTCGGTTTGAGTTGAATCATTGTCGCTGACTGTACCTATTCTAGTTTTATATAATATGTCATTATTACTGTTATTATTATTATTTTTTTCACTTTTACTGCAGCTGTTAGCATGTTCCCCTTGCATATCATTATAATGAAAACGACTGTGTAAAATTCTTAACAGTGGTCACACGATATATCATAGATTTGTACTAACGAGAATAAGTAAATCTGCATACTAGGGTGTCACGACTCATGTCTCATTGTTTCAGTTAATTTACTTGTAGTCTGCTGTTTCGAAACAGTTCCATAGTTTTATTTCATCCAAGCGCTCATTATACGCATGTTACGGTACTCTTGATTCCTGACTTCAGGCGCTCTCTTAAGAAAACGTGTTTTGTTTATACATAAAATAGTGTTTAAAACTTGTGTTCAACCTCATTTAATCTTCATTTATGGCGGGGAGAAGCCCTGTTTGGGATTATTTTGTAAAGATCAAAGACAACAAAGTAAAATGTAACGTGTGTTCTGGTATTTTATCATTCAAGGGTTCGTCAACTTCAAGTATGACTAGGCACTAGAGATGGCTACTGTGAAACAATGCTTCGAAACAGCGACCGATTCGACACTTCCTGCTTGTTTGTTTCGTCTGCCTCGCTGTTTTGCAGCGACACACTGTCTGAGCCTATGTAAAATTTGAATCAACCGTTCGGAACATTAGTATGGAATATCAAACATGTCATATTTTTCAGGGACGTGTTATGATGACTTGATTTTACAAGTGATATTATTTTTGCTGAGAAGTTTTAGACACTGGAAATTGTGTCAGTGCTGCAGTTGTCAATGTTTTAGGCGCTATGTTAAAGTTGAAAGTGTCCGTGTGTTCGTATAAATGTAATGGACACTTTATTAGCTCTGCTGATATCTTGTGTACTCGGTGTGGATTTGAATCATTGTCTACCAAAACTAGCTTACTCTAGTTTGATATCATGTGTTATTATTACTGTTATTATTATTGTTGTTTTTTATTATTTTCCCATATACTGCAGCTATCATCATATCTACGTTTTATTTCATCATAATGAAGACTTGTGTAAAAATATTGAATTGTGGTCACACGAAACGCCATAGATTTTCACACACGACAGTAAAAACAGAGGAAATTGTCTCACACAGTTTATGTATACCCGCCTCGGTACTGTCTATAAGAGACTTCTTTCTCCCCGATACGGGCAAAAGAGCCGCTGTGCCGGTGTGTCGACACACTGTTTCGACACAGTTTAACCCACTGTTTCAAATGTCTCGACACAGCTAAGTGTGTCTATTTGCCCACCTCTAGTGTACATAGAATACCCAAACAACACTAGGGATACTGTCAGAGTACCAACGGGGAAATTCTGTAACAACTGTGATGCAGAAGTCCAGGCAATCAAGGTGGCAACTGAGAAACTATTGAACACCAATCTCGGTCCACAGCCTGTAGTATTCCTGACAGATGCAAGATCAGCACTCCAAGCACTTCAGTCCAGAAAATTGCCAGGCATACAAGCCCTACTTTCTGAACTGTGCAACCAGCGCAGGGTCACCATGCAGTGGATACCGTCTCATTGTGGAATACCAGGAAACGAGAGAGCAGATGGACTGGCTAAAGAAGGTGCTGCAGACGAGCAACCGGATGTACCAGTTACATACCATCAGAAGAAAAAGATGATCAAATCTATCAGAAAGCCACCAACACCAACGCAGGATGACTACCAAGCTATGAACAGATCAGAACAAATAGTCATTCTGAGCCTCAGAACAGGACACAACCGCCTCCGCAGCCACATGTATACAAAATTCAAGATTGGCAATTCAGCCATGTGTACAGGCACCCCAGACTGCGGAGCACGTACTTCAAGATTGCCCCGAATATGATATATTGAGGCAAACCCACTGGCCCAGAGAAACAACACTGGAAGCAAAACTATATGGACCTCTGTATGAACTACAAAAGACAGTGAAGTTTATACAAGAAACAACATTGCAGATATAGACAATATAGTTCAAGCGAACGAAAGAAGAAGAAGAAGAAGAAACAAATAGATGAAAATGTGGAAAAGACATTTCAGTGTTGGCAGAGGCACTTTACGTAAATACATGAAGTGCAATAATTATTCTGCTTAGAATGCTGGGTTTGGGTTTAAGGACCATCTTCATTGCACACGGACAACTCCATCAGTGCTCCAATCTCCTCCCTTAGATCACACAAGGAGGATCTCAGCACAGTGCATGAACTCTGTAGCACCAGCAAGGATCCCAATGCGTGTATACAGGAATCACACATTCTATAAATATTTTGTGGTGGGTAGGTTTTTCCTAATTTTTGCCAGGGCAGCGGTCATTTGGCCTACTCTTTACGATTTCCAACTGCTGAGGGATTTTTAACGTGCGCAGCTTACAAGTGCAGCGTAGTCTCAGTAGGTAAATTTACAACTGCATGGTGTGCTTAGAATGCTCTTATGCTCTGTATTGTGTCCTCCACAATCACTGTACCATCCCAAAAAATGATACAGGCCTACTGGGACAAAGTATTACAACTAAATCTTGGTTGTGTAAACGTTTTTATTTCTGTTCAACAAAAAAGAAGAAAAGAAAGTAATGCATTTTTTCTTCAAAAAATATACTGACACAGTGATGAATAAGTCTGGGCATCACATTCAAAGATTATGAATACGAATGAACGAACAAACTTTATTTTCAAAGGGTTAAGAATTGGGCGTGCAGGCCCATCTAACATTCTGCCCTTCCATTCTCACTTATCTTGCATACTATACCCTTTCATTCCCACATTACTTTAAGCATTAAATTAAAGGCATAAAACATGATAAAGGTTATATAACAGCATACAATGACATTACCCAATCATAATCAAAATAAAGTATTTGTTTAAGCAAATAAGAACGTAATGAAAAAAAACCTCAAACAAACAAACAAATCCAAAACATCTATTCGGTAAATCAGACAATAATTCGAGTATGATCACACTGGGGTAGTATAGAATTGGAACTCCTGAAATATTTGAACAGTCTGCTATTGAGTGAGTAGGAACTCCGTGTTTTTCTTTGCTCTCCCTAACTCAAGAGCAGAATCAGATAGAACGAACGAACAAACGTACAAACTTTATCTTCAAATGGTTTAGAATTGGGCACGCAGGCCTGTCTAACATTCTGCCCATCCTTTCTCTCGTCTCCCATACTTAACTCATTTATCCTACACATGCATTTTCAATATTATTATTATTTTTTTTTTAAATTAACAAAATCAATGCAATAAAACAAAGTAAAATCACAACATTGTAAAAGTATAACAGTCACACACATTTACAGGACTTTATCATAATCAATAATGAACAGGGCAGAATAATCCTTAAAAAATACACATCACATTAGAAAATGATTTGGGAACATATCTAAATTAGGGTGGCATATAATCTGCACTCATGATGTATTTGAAAAGTCTGCGATTGTATAGGAGAAAGACACAGAGATATAACATTAAAAAGCAGAAAGTTTTCATCACTGATCCTTTTCACTCCCTGTGGAATACAGCATTGCATTTGTTGCTGACCACCTGTATCTATTTTGGGCTGTTTTCTTCAGTTCTGCCCATTAGGTCCCAGCTGCTTTGGCTTCCTTTTTACCATACTTTTGCAGGTTCTCTTTAGCTTTACTACTCTTCTCTTCCCCTGTTGGTTTCAATAAAGTCATGTCTGGTTACACTGGCTGGTTGTTTCCTGTGTGTGTATGTGTCTGTATCCATCACCCATTCTCCCTGTAGTCTTTAACTGCACTGGTAGATCTGTGTCTGCTATTAAATCTGACAATATGATGACAGGATGTAATGGATGGATATTTATGGAGACATTTTTAGTTTCATTAGAGATCCCGTGAAGCCACACAGGTGTCGCCTAATTTTACTTTGCAGAAAAAAGCTACAGTGTTACATATTAATTGGAGAGAGAGCTGAAGGCAGATCAGACTTTGTTAATCCTGGCACCGATATTTTGATCTGAAGAATAAAAAATATTTTTTTTACTGATAAAGGAGACTTAAAAGTCAAAAGAAAGAAAAGAATATGGAAGAAGAAAACATACAAACCTGAAAATAAATTAGGAGAATGACAGGGAAAGAAGAATAAGAGAAAAATTTAAAAAAACATAGAAGAACTTTAAAAAGGGAAGCTAAAAGCAGAAGAAGGAAAAAAACTACCTACTATATCATACCTGAATTATGCACCTGAGTTTACCTAGCTCTGTAATGGTAGGAGTACACTGAAGCTGATGATGACAAAAATGGCTCAGTGACTAATGAATCCTTCAAATAAATGGCAATAACACCAGTAAAATTGGCATCAGACCTGAACTTTGGCTTTCGTGACTTTCTTTTCCATAAGCTGATTATCTGACTTTGCCTCTCGTAAGCTGTTTTCCTTTGATGACCATGCACAGTTCTGGAGGAAAAATTAAAATTACAAGTGAATTTCTGTTTTTTTTAATTTATGCCATGTGAAAACATCTTTCTATGCTCTGTGTGTGATAAGTTTAGACCATTTGAAAAACATTAAAGTTACCCAGAATGCAAAGAAAATTTTACATTTACATATTGCCATGTAAGATTACTCTCATTCTGTTCATATCATAATGATTTAGCAGTTTCATCTTGTAAAATGAATTGGTACAGACACCACTAGTACAAGAGAACAAGAAGTGCTTTGCCCCTTTCTTCCTGCATAGAGACCAACTACAGTGTTGGTTCCTGTCCCGTTAACAAACTGAAAAAAGAGAGAGTAGAGAGAGAGAGAGAGATAGAGAGAGATAGATAGATAGATAGATAGATAGATAGATAGATAGATAGATAGATAGATAGATAGATAGATAGATAGATAGAGAGAGAGAGAGAGAGAGAGAGAGAGAGAGAGAGAGAGAACGAACGAACGAACGAACGAACGAACGAACTTTATTTTCAAAGGGTTGAGAATTGGGCACGCAGGCCCGTCTGACATTCTGCCCTTCCTTTCTCTCACCTTTCATACTGAATTCATTTATTCCCATATGCATTTTACATATCAATGTCAAGGAATTCAACGTTGCAAAGTAAAATAAAATAGCACACTCATATTAACATTAACTACTTATAAACATGACATAAAATATGTAGAAAAGTACAAACATCGTCATTAGAACCTATAGTTGATATTATAAGAAAAGATAATCTGATTAGGGGGGCATGTAATCAAAACTAATAAAGCATTCGAAAAGTCTACGATTGTATGAATAGGGACTGAAAGAGAGCGAACGAACTTTATTTTCAAAGTGTTGAGAGAAAGGAACTTAGGCCCGTCTAAGAGAGAGAGAGAGAAGGCGAGAGAGAGAGAGAGAGAGAGAAAGCGAGAGAGAGAGAGAGAGAGAGAGAGAGAGAGAGAGAGAGAGAGAGAGAGAGAGAGAGAGAGAGAGAGAGAGAGCCAGCGAGAGAGCGAACGAACTTTGTTTTCAAAGTGTTGAGAAATAGGAACATAGGTTCGTCTAAGAGAGAACGAACGAACGAACTTTATTTTCAAAGGGTTGAGAATTGGTCTCACAGGCCCGTCTGACATTCTGCCCTTCCTTTCTCTCGTCTTTTATACTGATTTCATTTATTCTCACATATATTTTACCCATCAATTCAAGGAATTCAACGTTGTAAAGGTAAAATAATAGCATACTCACATTCACAGTATCTAATTATAAACATGAAATAGAATATGAGAGAGAGAGAGATAGATAGATAGATAGATAGATAGATAGATAGATAGATAGATAGATAGATAGATAGATAGATAGAGAGAGAGAGAGAGAGAGAGAGAGAGAGAGAGAGAGAGAGAGAGAGAGAGAGAGAGAGAGACACACACATTCACTCATAATTAAATGATTGATATAGTAACAGTACGCTTTTCCAAATAAAATTCTTAACATTTTCCCCCCAGCCTGTGGCACCCTTCAAAACTAGTCATTTTTATGAATGTGCTTTTGATCTCTGCTCTTCAGCAGATTTGTCAATATCAGTAAGCTAATATATGATGGGAATCACTTCCACCAATCTTTCCACTCTGAGAATTACATCTGCCCCTGCTAAATACAAATGTAACAAACATCATAATACTGATATCCATTAGCATACTCACAAAAAGAGACATCTGTCCCTTCACTTGTTCCTTATTCCTGCTGATAATCCCACTTATGACACTTTAGCACAAAACGGTTGGTGTGCCACTGTTGCTGGAAAACTACTGACCTAGTCAACTGTAATGCAAATTAGGGGGTACCATCTATTCCCAAGACAAGATTTTTCTCTTTAATTTCTTAATTCTTGCAAAACTTCCCATTCAAGCCACAAACATGGCACTCATGCAGGCACACAAACACTCCTTCCTGAGCTCCCTGAGGAGCTTATACCTTCAACAAATTCATGATATATGGCATTCAATATCTTCTTTATCCCTTTCATGTTTGTCTCCATTTCACGTCCTCACGTTTTTGGTCTCTGTCTTACCTTGGAGATTTCAGGACAAATGCTGCTTTGTAAACTAACTGGTTTCCTCTATGTGTGTCCTATCAAATGCTTGCGTCTTTTTGTCATCTCTTGTATCACTGGTATTTGTCTGTCTTTAATAAGTTCATAGCAGCCGCACTAACGCAGTGGTTAGTGCACTGGCTTCCTTGCTCGGTGGTCCATGGTTCAATCCCCAGTTGAGGTGGGATTTTTTAGACCACAAATGGCTCCGGGGTTGACCCAGCCTCATGAAATGGGTACCAGAGCAACTCTGGGAAGGTTAAGGCGGCCGGCGTGGTGCTGACCACATCACCCCTATTGTGCCGATGGTCAAGAAAATATGGGCCTAACACCATATTCCCAATAGGCCTGAGTGGGCGTGAAACGGGATCCTTTACCTTAATAAGTTCTACATTGGTAATCTTGGCATACCTTTTTCAATTCTCATATTCTATGCAAACTATCATTTATGAATGTCTGCAAGTTCTTGTTTTTGTTTTTCTCCGTGTTTCGATAGGACTGTCTTGACAGATGAGTTTAAGATTCTTATTTCTGTGTCCGGTTTGCTTTCTGTGATTTGCATATATCTCCTAATGCAATGAAATCTTATCTTGAATTTGTATTCTGATTTTGATGATTGCCAGTTCCTCCAACTTTGTCTATAATGCTACCAAGATATATGCAGAAGTCCACATCTTGGTTTATTTTTCTAGCTGCAACATGGCTATCATTTGCAACATTTATTCTCTGAATGTTGCATTTTCAGATCCAACTGCTGTGACCCTTCACTGACTTGAATTGACTTGGATCCACTGTCACTGAGCGTCAGCTCTTGGTGACCTTACCCCTCACTAAGTACTCTCATTCTGTCTTGCATCTAGTTACATTTATGGGATGAAGTGTCAGGTCACTGATAAAATCTAAATCATCAAGCCGTTTTGTCAGTCCACTAAATCTTGTTTTTGTTGGTTGATGTCATTGTGTTCATAATCTAGTATACAGCTGGTAAGAAGATAGATGTACCATGTAGTTCTCTAATTTCTGAGGAGACAAAGAAATTGACTAGCGGTCCATAAGGAATCTCATGAGGCACTAAAGTGAGGTCCAAAGAGCTAGCAACCTTATAATGTAAAAATGCTAAAGTAACTACAGCTACAAAAGCACAGGAATTCTTTACTGCAGGCTTCTTGCAAAAAGGTCAACTACAGTGGTGGTTCCACAAGGAGAAATAAAAAAGACATGATGATGACACAAGATGACAGGAAGCATCTAGGCCACATTTGTTTTTAATCTCAAATGTTACTCTCATCAGTTTCCAAATGTGATCCTCTGTCAGTCAAATGCCTTTTCATACTCCACAACCTGATGTAAAATGGTGAATTCAGTTCCAATCTGTTCTACTATTCTGCACAACATGACTAGCTCGTCTGTGTAGGATATGTTTAGTAAAAAATGTGATTGTTCTTCATCAACTGTCAGTCTACGGCATCTGTTAATCTCTCAAGGATGATCCAATTTAACATTTGCCCTAGTACTGATAGCAACCTTAGTACTCCAAGCCTTTTCCATCTACAAATCTCTATTCTGTGGCAACCTGACCAGCTATCCTTCCTTCCAGTGTACTGGTATTTCTTATCTCTCCAAGACCATACAAAGTTATTTGTGTAATATCTCTGTAGAGGTGTCAACATTTAGTTTTAATGGTCATGTATCTTCTTCTTCTTCGTTCGCCCTGAAAAGGACGGTGGTTGCGTTGTGTCTGTTTACAACGTAGCTGTGATATCTGCACCTTTCGGTCGACACATCCGACTTCTGGCATGTATCTCTGTAGAGGTCTCAACATTTAGTTTTAATGGCCATGTATCTGACATTATGCATGTACAATTTCAAAGCACACAACCAAGTCTGACCACTCCTGGTTAGTCATCAGCTCACAGGAACTTGCACAATAAAAGCCAGATGCTTGTTTAACACTTTTTTTTTGTTTTTAACAAGGAAAAAAAATTAATACTAGAAGACTTTACAGAACATTCCAAATTTTGTGTTTCTTAAACAGTTCCAAAATTTTCTTTTAAAGAGCTTGAAAAATTCATAGAGATCAGATCTGTTGAAATGAACAAAAGTGGGACATATGTCTGATTTCGCCCAAATTTCTATCGATACGGCGATCACTTAAATTGCCCATGTTAGGATTAAAGTTCCTAACTACAGGGCCTTTGAATTCTTATTTAGGCCGTATCGATTTGAGCGACATAACTTGCTGCCGAATCGATAGACATCTGGGTAAAATCGGACATACGTCCCACTTTTATCTCATTTCAACCGAAATAACTTCTGCACTTCGCACCTATGATGGTCAACCAGCCGTGAGCAATTGTAAGGACATTTGTCGCATGACGTGTGAAGGAATTTCAGGATTACAAGAGTGAAACAAATTGTAATGTCTGTTTATCAGTTTCTATTATCGGTTACCCATGTTATTTGCAGCGACAACAAGCATTTCAAAACACTGAACGCATTGGGAAACTTAACATTTTCTTGTAAACAACTGTTTGCTTTTTCCCGTCTGGAAAAAAAAGTATAAACATATTGAGGAACATTTTCAATATACGAGACAAAACAAGTTTGATTATTAAAAAAAAAAATTAAGAAACTGAACATATTACCCAAACGAATTATGTAAACATTTTATATCTAAATTATAACGAATTAAAAAAAAATTACATTTAGTGGCCTACAGCTATTCCTACGTTTGTCACAGACCGTGTAATCTAAAAAATTATCATCATTTTTCACTATATAATTACCGGTCAATGGATGAAGTATTTCATATTCTTAATAGAAATTGATGGTCAGTATGTTAAATGTTACTAGATTCATACAAATCGATTATGAATTTACTATTAACTATTAGAATGTATTAATTATGGTGTAAATAGCTGCATTTTTGTGCTATACAAGAACGCCTAATTCTTGAGTATCAGTATGACAAAAAATATAAATTGTTTCTTTTCCAGCAAAACGTATCGAAATTTAAAATCTACGGAAGAGGGACACAACTCTTGTTACTCATTGGTGAAAAAGCAACATCATGGCTGATAATCCTAAACCAGATCTTGGTCTTCTTGAAGAAGATGACGAATTTGAGGAGTTCCCTGCTGAAGGTTTGCTTGTTGTATGCTTTATAAATACAGTAGCCGCTTCTTTAGGCAGAACTCAAATGTATTGACTAAAATCTACTGCTGTGATCAAAGTTCCTAAAGTTAAAAATACACGAAATTAACCTGACTTGTTTATGTTAAGGGAAGACAAAACGTTATTGTGAGTAGGCCTATGTAATTTGTTCCATCCATGCCATTTTCCTACGTGCAGTTAAAATATGGATTAAACTGCTGTCATGATTCCTTCGAAACTTATTTTGTTTGCAAACTCATTCAATAAAGAAGCGAATTGTCTTTATATATCTGTGCGGTTGAAATTACCAACATTGCGCAGTAGGCCTATGTTCGATACAGCCTCAGAAAAGAATTCAGAGACGCAGTAATAAGGGATAGGCCTAAGGATTATTGTTAGGTTTAGGAATCCTAAACAAAACCTTAAGCCCTTCCTTAATCCCAAAAACGACGTTGTCGACTTATTTGGATGACATTGTTCTTCCTACTGTTCTTCATTTCAACTCGTTTGTGCAAAGAAGCTTAATCGCACTTCCTAGCATGCACTTATTGTACAAATAGACCCTCTTGCAATAGCACATCATAGATTATGACCTAGTTTGAGGCTATGACAGACCAGTAGACAAGTTCGCCCTCTCAAGAAAAAATTACTTTGCATATCATTGTTTTATTTATTTTTAAAACATGACAAACCAAATTGAACATCTTTCAGTCAGTGGTGCATCTAATGACAGTATGCAGTAGAGAGGTTAGGTGCATTGATCTAGGTATTGTGTAATCATAATTTTATTCTTTAAATTAGACTGTGTCAATAGAGCAGTGGCTTATGATATGGGTGCGAATCTTAGACTGGACGTTTGTTTGTGTTTTTTTTCTTTTTTGCCCTTGAAAAAAAAGAACATCATTAAATTACATAAATTACCAATCTTTTGCACAAACAATGGTTTCTCATGTCTGTTGTAAAAATCGCCATCACTGCGCTCCAGGCAAACCCATAGGTGCTCAGTCTCCAGCAGCAAATGTTTGTCCCTGAAGCATGCTGGTTAAAGACATGCCTGACTCATCCTCTTATGCTTGCATCCATCTCTGCTAGCTTTATGTTTGATGCCGAATTTGATCAGTCTGTTGTCTGTATGAATGGTGAACTGTGTTATATTGTGAAATATTTTTTTAAGTTAGAACATTTCAGTGGATAATCTCTGCAGTGGTTGGTTTATACATAGGCCTACCTGCCATATTTTTAAAGTGAAAGTTGGAAATCAGTGGTGGAGGATTAAAAAAATGTGTTTTTCAAATTAAATGATTTGTATTTTTCCTCACCTTCCTTGTTTCATTCCCACATTAATTTTAATATATCTCTGATTACTCTCTCCAACCCCACACACCATTCATGGCAGATGCCTTTCACCTATAAAAGGATGAGAAAAAATAAACACAATATATATATATATTTTAATAGCTCCAATTAAACTTGCATATCTCGGCGCACCATGTTGAGCTTGTCACCATGTGCACTATTAAGGACCCTGTGTTTTTTATATGGCCAAGATACTGCTTATGTGCGATTAGGCACCTAAGGACTATTCACACACACATATGGGCAGCCTCAGCCATAGTAAAAACAACCATCCTTTTTAGTTCAGCTGAATTTGTGACTGTCAGTTAGTTATGCTTCTTTGCTTGAACTTTTGTTTTAAATATTGTATTACTTCCACTCTGTTAACTGCCCGCTGTTATATTTATGTATTCATCGTTTCTTCTTTTATATCATTAACTATAGTAAAAAAAAGGGAAGGCAGTGCCTACTTTTTCAAATTTTTCATTATATGTTTGCAGGTTGTTCATTTGTGTGTGTTTCTTTTTACTGTACAATGCAATTACTGTTAAAATAATTTTACAGACTGGACAGGGGAGGAAGAGGCTCCTGAAGACATCAATGTATGGGAGGATAACTGGGATGATGATAACATAGATGATGACTTTTCCAAGCAGCTTCGGTGAGTGGTATTCTATTGTCCAAAAATTGAATTATGTGTTAAAGAATTGTATATTACTATTCTGAAGCTGAACTGTTTTTGAAGAATAGCATTTTACTGTCCAGAACCATTAGGGGTAGAGAAGAGTCTGAAGAATTTGCTATAGGATAAAGTTAGTGAATAAATTGGTCTTTGATTTTTAAGAAAGAAAAGCATGTCAATAGTGTAAAAGCTGTACACAGAATAACCATTGTGGGCCATTTTTATATCATTACGTATGAATGCCACAGTTTTTATGAAACCCTGCTTTACCTGCTGAAAATTTCATAATTGATTAAAGGTGGTCCCATAACAGGTACTGCTGTAGGGGAGTTAAGTGCTAGAGACTTCAATATACTAGGTCCAACATGGAGAGGTTGGGTGACCAGTTCCCTTCCGTGCTGCCTTTTCCTTCTCTAACCCAAGAGCAAAGTTGGTACCCATTTACAGCTGGGTAGACTGGATTGTGTCAATACCTTGGATTGAACCCTGCACCTTTGCTTAGACAGTGCAGACTGCTGTCTTGGCCATGTCAGCCACATGGAAGATGGTTGCATCACCAAAGATATTTTCTGCGGGCAACTGGCAGATGGCAAAAGAACAGTAGGGTGAACGCAGATAAGGTTCGAAGATGTATGTAAGAGAGACATAGAGGCATTGGACATAAGTCCAGAAACCTGGGAGAATGAAGCTGACAATCGCGCCAAATGGTGATGCTCCTTACAGTCCCCACCCTCCCCTCAGATTGATCAAAAAGAAGCTCTGCCAACAAGCTGAAGAGAAAAGAACACTCTGAAAAACAGCTGAGGGTTATCTTCTCTTGATTTGGCGGTCAGATCCCAAGTTCGTGAGAATCAAAATAAGTTGTCAAGCATGTTCAACCCATTTTAGTAAATAAGACCATTGTTACTGAACTCGCTGGCCAGCTTTCTACCTTATGCCCCTGGAGAGATCAGCTCTCTAAAACCACTCTGTCAATCTGGACACTCCAGTTCATTTGATATTGCACTCTTAATAAACCAGCTATTGATCTTGCTAGAGAACCACTAGGAATTGGGTGTTGCAGACTTGAAATGAAAGATATGGATCAGCCAATAAATGCATCTGTGTATTATAGGCTTAACGGGAAATTCATGCTTTAGAAGGTTATTTGTTTTTCGGTTATATTACAATACAGAGGATCGTAACCTGTGCGATTCCCAGCATTAAGAAAGCAATAAAGAAATCAATCTAAGCAAGCAAAGCATAAACAGACACAGAACTTGTTGAGACTGTGTAAAATTTTTAAGCTTTAGGCGATTCTAATGTTTGGAATTCCGCTATCTAACTTATAGCAAAGAAAGCACACCCAAAGACTGCACCATCAAACAACTTAAGTGTAACTGGGAAGAAGAACAGAGCTTTGTTTCTTTTCTGACACAGAGAGTTAATTCATATTTTGAACAGTGAGGTGCTAACTGGACTTAAACCATACCTCACGGATAAAGTGTACCAGCACGCGTAAGAATTTTATTATCCGCGGCATAGTCAAATAGACCACACCATCCTCACCCCGGATCAGAGACCGTTCCCTCCCATAGAAACTGTTATTAAGAAAAGAGACACAACTACAGATTCATTTTCCAGCGATTACGGGATCCTTTTATGTGCTGACCGCCTACCCGATAATCTGGGGCTAGAACTTGAACAAACACTCATAAATTTAGTTGAGGTGTAACTGCTGTTGTGTTATTCTATGGAGTGCAAGATTTTTTCACAATCGGTAAGTGAGAGCAAGATGAGTGAAGGCCTTTGCTAGCGCGTGTATGAATGACAAGAAATTAATTCTTTTGTGTGACCATTTTGTTAACTTGCTTACCTGGTAACATATATCTTTTCTGTATACCCTACATTGTTCCTTTAAGTGGGATAGTTGATAATTTGTTAACGCTGTTTAAAACCACCTCCTTTCCATTTGCTTAGTAAAGGGAAGAACAGCTGGGAAGAACAGGTTTTTTTTTCTATCACTTATACCTAACTTGGTAACACCTCTTTCAGAGTAATTAACTTTACTGTTAGGTTAGCGTACCCGTGTTCCTGATATTATCTATCTCTGGACTGGGTTTGTCTTTGTCTAATGAGCGGGAAGGGCTTAGTCGATACCAATCTTCTTCACCCCCTCCCAAACTTGTTATTTGCATTTGTGTACTTATGATAATTTATGTAATATCTGATATTTTTAGTGATTGATGTGTAAAGTGAATAAAATCACCTAAACTCATTTAGTTCTGTGTGTTGGATATACCCAAAGCCCAACATTTCCCCTATTCGTTTAATATAGTTTGTATCAACGTCGTGTGTGTGTTTGAAAACACCGAATCGGTGAGCGCGCAGATGCGAGTCTGGAAAACTGGCAAATAATTGTTTGACCAGGAGAGTGAAAGAGAAGATTGAGAGACACGATTTGTCGTAAATAAGTCTGTCTTTACTCTCCTCCAGCACGCTGTGAAGTAACTATTAAATCTCTACATTTTCTATCACTGAGCTTTCCATCATCATTTTCCACTCTAAACCGGACCACTATTTCTACGACTCTTTTCTCTCAAAATAAATTTACGACACGCGCCAAATGGCGATGCTCCTTAAGTCCCCACCCTCCCCTCAGATTGGGCAAAAAGAAGCTCTGCCAACAAGCTGAAGAGAAAAGAACACTCTGAAAAACAGCTGAGGGTTATCACCTCATGGTCGCATTCCCATAGTCAGTTGTTACTGACGGGGCTACTACCTTTGCCACGAGAGATCAGCACTCTAACCACTCTGTCAGTCTGACACTCCATATTTGATTGCTAACTCTTATACCTGCTACTTGCTAGAACAACTTGAGGTGCAGATGACAGAGTGCTAAAGACAGATGGATCAGCAATAAATGCTACAGAAAATGGAGGTGGAGGTGTCTTTCTGAGCTTAAGCACTGGTGCACAAAAAAAGATGTCAGTGGCAACAGGAAAATTCTCAAGTAACTTCAGAGCAGAGGCCTTGAAAACTGCAGCAGATGTTATAATGACAGGAAAGCACAGAGAGACAAGTTGCTTTCTTTACTGATGCACAGTCAGTAATTGCAGCGTTGAAAAGCCAAAATGATACAGACCTTGATGACCTCAGAATAGTGCTCCACAAACTATGTCAACGATTCAAAAGTGTTGTGATCCAGTGGATCCCATCTCATTGTAACATCACCAGCAATGAAGAGGCTGACAGATTGGCAAAGGAAGGTGAAAATCTACCTCAGCCTGATGCAAGCATAACTTTCGAGGAGGCAAAGAGTTTTATCAGATACAGAAACAAATGGGATGTAGAGCATCCAGGTCACACACAAAATGATGCATACTACCAGCTCAACAGAAGAGAACAAGTGGTAATCTTCAGACTCCGCACTGGCCACTTCAGATTGAGATACCATCTATTCAACAAGCTAAATATAGGAACTACCGATCAGTGTAACTGTAGCACTGATAAAATGACTGCTGAATGTCTGCTTCAGAGTTGCCCAACATATGTGGAACAGAGAAAGCGCATAAGGCCGACACCATTCGTGGAAAAGCTCAATGGAGATTCAAATAGCCTCAAACTGACTACTGCTTTCTTTGAAATCATTCAAGTGGACGTCTGAGAGTGTACGAAGAAAAAGAAACCTGCAACTTGTTGCTAGTTTAATCTTTATTTGAATGTCTGATTAGCAGGGTGGTCATGTTTAGAATGCATGCCTTTTGTGGCAGCATTTCCTGGTTTGAAACTTGGTAGCATCACACTTCAGTTGGCCCAGCTGTAAATGGGTACCTGGCTGTTCTTGAGTTAGGGAAGGTAATAGGCAGCATTGAAGGGAATTGATCACCTCAAAAGCTGGACCTAGTGTAGTGAAATCTGTTTTTGTTTTTCACTTCCCTTCATCAGCAGTTATTCTCAAGTCCTTCCCATTTATGTTTAGTATTTTTAATATTCAGATATTTCTTATTTCGCTTTGTTGAGGACCTCAGTGTAGTCTGTGAAGCACAAATATCTGTTTTTTGTTTTTCCTAGAGCTGTACTTCTCTTAGTGTCCTGACAATAAATATGGTGCTGTACTTGTCTTTACCTTGTGCAAGTTCATATTGTTCACCACCAAAACTGGGGTTTTATTTTACTTCTCACTCTACCAGTGATACTTTTTAATAGTAAATTGGTCATTTACTTGTAGTTTTAAATGTCTAGATGAGACACTTGTCCATTGTTGTAGATGTTATTCTTCATATTTTCCTTTCACCATTGATGTTAATGGCAGTGAACAACATTGCCACTACAATGTCAATGAGGCATGTTATGATAAGGTCAGTTTTTTCTGGTATATGATAGAATGAAATTGTTCCAACCTTCATTTTGTTATCAGGAATTACTATTATTATTATTTGTTTAAATTCTGTATCTGTATTCAGAATATTAGTTAATTTTGCACTTATATAGATTTAGTGCCTCTAACGGAGCTGTTTTGTGCCATCTCTTTTTTCTCTAGAGCTGAGCTTGAAAAACAAGGAAAGAATCCAGATGGAACTGAACCAATGAAGACATGAGCTCACTTCAGTCATCTTACTCATAATCATCATCATCAGTAACTTCAGTTTGACAGAAATTTGTTTTTTAATTTTCATGTTCTTTTGAGCTCATTTTGTCATTGCTAGAATGGAAAGGACATTGTTCTGTTATTATTATTGGTCTTTGTGACTGGAGCACATTTTTTTAAATTTAATAAAATGTGCTTAAATGAAAGTAGAAATTTGTATCCTATCATTGAATGCTTATTACGTCCTGTGTGTGAATGGCAGTAACAAGTTCATCTACCGTCTGCAGTCATACATCATATTTTGTCATGTTTGACTTAATTGTGTTTATACCTCTGTTTTCTGCATCCTTTGTTTGGAACTATCTTATTTGATAAATGAGTAATTGTTTTCTGAAATGTCTCAACATAGAAAAAATTCTGAGAGTATAATTTCATGGTTCTGTTTGATGTTTGTGTTTTTCTTAAATAAATGGGCTGACTTCTACCATTGTTTCCTGTATTGCTTTGTTAAATAATGAATGTCCAAACATCATTAAAATAATAATTATTATTAATGCTGTTGCATCTGTTTTATTATATCACTTACCATCTGTCCCCCTCTCCCTGTCTATACCGGTGTTTATTATGCCATGAAATTTCTTTATATTTTCTTTTTCTTGTCTTCTTTTAGTTAAAATATTCGCCATGATTTTCAGCCTAAGGAATTAACACCTTTATGCCACAAATATTTACTCATAAGAGTAACAGTGGCTGCCCCTATTTAAGATATTTTTCCTGCTACAGAAGTTTAAATTAGTCCTTTGAAGAATTTATATATATATTAATCAATAACATTAAATAACTTTGGTGTATGGACTTAATATTTGAGTAATGTTTCTAGAAATCTTTCTTCCTCATAAAATTAGACTTTTAGAGTATTTTTAGGCCTTTGTGATCAATTTCTAGGTCTTCTGTTGTCCTGATGATGTCTTAATGTATCACCTGTCAAATGAGGCATGTTTACAGGTATATTTATACTTTCAAATCATTCTCCATGTGCAACCATACAATGTCTACCTCATTGTGTGTTCCCTTTTTCACAACAAATCCACACTTTTCATCTGGAATTTCTATTTTTATCTTCAGTTTTATTCTCTTCATTATTATTCTTAACTCTTAGAGGCCAAAACGACGCTGGTAGCATACATCCGCAAAACCCCTAGAAGCCAAAACGACGATGGCAAAGTCACTTTTGTGTTCCGTGAAATGTGTTTCGTAATTTGATATTTTAACATAACGGAAGTTACTCTTTTTTTATTCAGAAGTGCGCTATCTTTGAGTTGTGATTCGGAAACACGCTTGTTCTAGCTAATCTCACTGTGAAAAAACGGTAAATCTGTCAGCTTTCGATCGGCGATTATTGTTGTTTATACAGACAATGTCTAGCGAACCAACCACATCATGTTTATCAAAACGTAGGTCTTTTTTATTTGTAGAAAAAGCTAGGGAACTGTGTATCTTTGACGAGTTTAACGAGAATGATGATTTCGAAAGTGAAAATGATTTCGAATTTGAACTTAACGAAGAAGCTAGTTCTAATGAGGAGGGGGCGTGGTCACAGCCAGGCCCTATTGCTACAAAATGACAAAACGTTTTGACCAAATTATCGACCAAATCATCGACAAAAAGGGGGAAAAGCATTAGTAACAAGGGGCAATTAGTAATGAATGGATTTCAGTACCAAACATCAGTATTACAGAGACCCAAAACGCATTCAGATTTCTTCCCAAATATGGTCGCAAACCAGGAGTACACGATGACTTAGGTCTTAGTGAGGCATCAACTCCTTTTGACTGCTATAGGACATTGTTTACTGGTGACATTAACAAAACATCACAGAAAGCTGAAACTTGTAATTAATATTCATATATGGATTAGTGATTGATTTGTCGTTGCCCTAAAGACGCCATTAGGCGTGATGGGAACAACGGCAAAGAAAATCTATTCGCTGTTGCCCTTAAGACGCCACTAGGCGTAATGGCCACTGACTGCTTTGCCGGTCGTTGGCTAAGGACGGAAGAAGAAGAAGAAGAAGAATATGGATTAGTGTTATTTAAAAAAAACCATGGAGCACTTTGGATAATATTTCAGTCTTTATGCATGTGTTGGTGGGTACATTTTTCATTCACTAAAATGAATTTTTTTTTTTAAATTGTTTACATTATTAGGCTACTGATAATTGAATATAATATGAAGAATAGCACATAAAAGCCCCAATATTATAATTCTAAATATATTTATCTTTACTGTGAAACATAATTTGTGTGTCTTTTGTTGTGTAATATCAACACAATATATGATTTAATTTAAAAGTTCACGCGGCCTTGAATATCTTCTTTTTTATTTTAATGATGATGATATGGTCTGCTGGATGGTCTGTAAAACATTAACAAAATATCACAGAAAGCTGAAACTTGTAATTAATATTCATATATGAATTAGTGTTATTTTAAAAAATTCATGGAGCACTTTGGATAATATTTCAGTCTTTATGCATGGATTGGTGGGTACATTTTTCACTCACTAAAATGAATTTTTAAAAAAAATTGTTTACATTATTACTGATAATTGAATATAATATGAAGATTAGCACTTAAAAGCCCCAATATTATAATTCTAAATATATTTATCTTTACTGTGAAACATAATTTGTGTGTCTTTTGTTGTATAATATCAACACAATATATGATTTAATTTAAAAGTTCACGCGGCCTTGAATATCTTCTTTTTTATTTTAATGATGAAGGTACGGTCTGCTGGATGGTCTGTAAAGCATTAACAAAATATCACAGAAAGCTGAAACTTGTAATTAATATTCATATATGGATTAGTGTTATTTAAAAAAAAACCATGGAGCACTTTGGATAATATTTCAGTCTTTATGCATGTGTTGGTGGGTACATTTTTCATTCACTAAAATGAATTTAAAAAAAAATTGTTTACATTATTACTGATAATTGAATATTATATGAAGAATAGCACTTAAAAGCCCCAATATTATAATTCTAAATATATTTATCTTTACTGTGAAACATAATTTGTGTCTTTTGTTGTGTAATATCAACACAATATATGATTTAATTTAAAAGTTCATGCGGCCTTGAATATCTTCTTTTATATTTTAATGATGATGGTATGGTCTGCTGGATGGTCTGTAAAACATTAACAAAATATCACAGGAAGCTGACACTTGTAAATAATATTCATATATGGATTAGTGTTATTCTAAAAGATGCTGGAGCACTCTGGATAATGTTTCAGTTTTTATGCATGGGTTGGTGAGTACATTTTTCATTCACTAAAATGAGTTTTTATTAAAAAGTCTATAAAATATGTAGAATATCACTAACATCCTTCATATTCTAATACTACATTCATTTATCTTTACTGTGATGTATAATATGTGTGTCTTTGTTGTATAAAAACAATACAATATATGATTTAATTTAAAAGCTTCACGCGGCCTATAATGTCCTTTTTCTTTCCAAATGTCTATAATGTTTATATGGTTCGCTGGATGGTCTGTAAAACATTAACAAAATATCACAGGAAGCTGACACTTGTAAATAATATTCATATATGGATTAGTGATATTTTAAAAGACCCTAGAGCACTCTGGATAATATTTCAGTGTTAATGCATGGGTTGGTAAATACATTTTTAATAGACTAAAATTATTTTTTTCTTGAAAGTGGTCTATATTATGACTCATAACTGAATACTATATGTAGAATATCACTAAAAATCTTTCATATTCTAATTCTACATTCATTTATCATTACTGTGATGTATAATATGTGTGTCTTTGTTGTGTAATAACTCAGTAACTTTAGAATTTATAAAGGTACTGCTTTAAGGAACAAAAATAAATCTGACAGAACTGATGAAAAAATTCCGGCCTGCAAGAGTTAACCAGATGTCCTTCCTTCCATTCTGCTGGTATCGCTTCCTTTTCCCAGACTTTACCAAGTAATTTATATATTATAACATCTCTGTAGCCGTGTTGATATCTGCTTTGATGGCCTCTGCTGGAATGCCATCAGGTCCAGATGCTTTTCCATCTCTTAAAAGCTTTATAGCTTTCTTTATTTCTTCCTTCGTTGGTCTTTCACCGTTAATTTGTAGCTCTTCTTCTGCTGGCTGGATGTCCGGGGGGGTTTTGTGGAGCTGGTCTATTGAGAAGGTCCTCAAAATATTCTGTCCACCTCTTCATTTGCTCTTGTATATTGCTGAGCAGTTTTCCATTCTTGTCTTTTATGAGGCAACTTGTTTGCTTGTATTTCCCTGTTAGCTTCTTTGTGCTGTTATACAGTTCTCTCATATTTCCTTTGGCTGCCGCATCTTCAGCCTCTCTTGCCAGCTCCTCAATATACTTCCTCTTGTCTCTTTTGATACTTCTTTTTACTTCTTTGTTTGCTTCTGTGTACACTTCATGAGCCTTGGCTTTGGAACTTCTGGTTTTGTTTGTGTTTAAATCTGCTTTCTTGTTTTTCTGTCTTTTATCTTATTGATGGTTACTGTTGTTATCCATGTTTTTTGTTGTCGTTCCCTTTTCCCTAGTATTTCTTCACATGTCTCTCTCCATACTGTTTTGATTTGCTGCCAATAGTCTTCTGTATTCTCTTTATCTTCCAGCTATTGGAGCACTTGGAATTTGTTGGATATTGTGACCGCAAATGTGTCTCTTGTTTCTTGATTTCAGGGTATGCTTACACAAAAAAAGGGGAAAGGGGTAAAAATTGCATTGCAATGAAAACATCGAAATTCTCGTCGACAACTGTATCTCAGAAACATAACTTTTTCGGTTTTCAGACGTCGCCCAGATCACATTTTTAAAAGTCGCCCAAGGGTGATAGAAATGTGGCTGAAAGAACCTTTTGATTTTAAGAATATTTCAGTTTTCAGGTGATCAGATAGAAGGATAGAAACCTGTATATGAATTTTTTTGTTTTCTTACTCTAACTAGGAATTTTGCCGCCCCGTGCAATACCATACCTTTCCGCCCCAGCCCAACCTCAAATTAACGTTTGAAATTTTTAAAACCATTGTGTTAAACAAGCTTCAACATTAATTTCATGACCATTAGCCTAATTTTAAATAGTACCATTAATAATAATGTATTGATAAATTGATGAAAATACTGTATAGTCATAAAATAAACCATTGACTTTATTAGAGACAATTATATGAAATAAATGTAGTTACATTACTTACATTTAGGGGATGCTCTTCTCATGTGGAACGATGAACTGTTGAGTCACAAACACTTAACTATAGTATGTAAATTGTATAGTTTTTAGCACTATTTTCATATTATTTGAATTTATATTGTTTGAAGTATGTACTGCTTAAAAAGACACTTTTCTTGCTTTCATATTTGCAAAAGCAGAAATAAGGTCTGCGTAGTCTAATTTTTGACCGATTTCATGTTCAATTGAAATCATGGCAAGTCTTTCCAATCTAGTTTCGGCCATTGTTAAGCGTAAATAAGTTTTAATAAGCTTCAGTTTTGAAAAACTACGCTCACCACTTGCTACCGTTACAGGCAAAGTTAGTAATATTCTTAAGGCTATAGCGACATTAGGAGCAATGTTATTTTCAATAATATAACGAAGAACTTCAATTGGCGGTGTATTTTCTGGTACTAATTTGGATACTACTTTCAGTTCATCACATAGCTCAATGGCATCAATGTCTCTATTTTCTTGATGTGTTAAAACGCCTTCTAGGTTTTTACATTTGTTTAAGAGCTCATTTGTCGTCTCAGATTTCAATTTAGGGATGTTATATAAAAAGGAAAAATGTGAACTGTGATGTTCCAATTGCTCGAACCTTTCTTCAATAGAATTAATTGCAACATCAATAATAAAAAAGAAAAAATCAATTTTGAATTTATTTTTGGGATCCAAAATAGGTTCATCTCTTGCTTCATAATTGTGTTGCTTTTTCTGCCGACGCACTCTAGTACATTCAAACGTTGGTATCAAATCAGGATCAGCTTCAACTTTCTCAGCTAATGTTGTAGCATCAACAAGAAAATTTTGAAATGATTCATCATTTCTGAGATTCTTAAGGCTTTGGAGAACATTTCTCAAAGTTGTTATGGCACTAGTCAATTCCATTTTAATGCTTTGCAACAGTTTACTAGCAACATTAATTTCGTTTAAAACATAGTGCCATATAACCAGACAACATAAAAATTTAAAATCTCTCAGTTTTAGGGCAAGGGTTTCAGCTTCATGTCTCGCCATTTTGTCTACTGTCTCGTCATCAGCAATTTCTATCAATGCATCATAAAATTCCTCAATATAATATCTTTAAGGACGAATGGCCTCGATTCTAGATTCCCAGCGAGTTGTACTTAGTGGCTTGGGCGTTAGAGTTGTAATATGTTTCTTAAGGATTCCCCGACGCAGTGTTGACGCTGAGAAAAACACGTACAATTTCTGAACCGTTTCAAAAAATAAAATCCCTTCTCTAGATGACATCGCGGCATCATTGACCACCAAGTTGAGAGAATGAGAACAGCAAGGGATATAAAAAGCTCTCGGGTTCAAGTCCCTAATACGTTGTTGAACTCCTGAATGTTTTCCTTTCATATTTGATCCATTGTCATACCCCTGGCCACGCATGTTTGCGATTGGAATATCCATGTCTGACAATTTTCTTAGAATGCATTCGGTTAACGCTGAGCCTGTAGTGGCTTCTACAGCAATGAAAACCAAGAAAATGCTCATGAATGTTGATATCATCTGGATTCGTATTAACAAATCTTACAATTAGTGTTAATTGTTCAATGTGACTTAAATCGGGAGTACAGTCTGCAACTATGCTATAATATTTAGCTTTCTCCACCATAGAAATTATTTCTTTTTTTATGGTTCCAGAGAGAAGAGCAATCAATTCATTTTGAATGTTTTTCACAAGGTAATGCTGGGTCGATCCACGAACTACTCTCATTAAATGTTTACACATAGCACTATCAAATCTGGCAATCAGTTCAACAAGCTTTAAAAAATTTCCATTGTTAGGGTCATATAATTTATCAGATGTTCCACGAAATGGCAAGCATTGTTGGCTCAAGAACTGGACAATAGCAATTAGGCGTTCTATTATGCTCCTCCAGTGTCGAACTTCTGAATTTAATAACTTTTTTGTTGCATTGAATCAATTGCCTGTACTGATTTAAGCCTGGACGATAATTCAATCCACTTTGTTTGGGACTTCAAGTGGTTTTTAGATTTTTCGTGTTCATTAAGATACACATACAAATGACCCCAATCATTATAGCCATCAGTAGTGAGTGACATTTTATTACAGGAAAACAACTTACAGCAGAAACAAAATATAAAATCTTTTTCTTTTGAATACACTAACCATGATCGATTAATATGTTCTCCATTGCTTAGCTCCCTAGTGTAACAATTTAGTGAACATTTCCGACCATTAGAGCTGCGCGGAAAAACGAAATCATTTTTTGGTCACTCTGGCAGGCCTTTTTTTACGATTTCCAGTCTTTCGGTATCGCTTAAAGAAGGATTCCATCTTGCCGGATCAGTGTACCTCTCAAGTTTATCGCTGAAATCTCTGGAATTGGAAACGGTCAAATCAGTCTCATTTTCGACATTGTTAGTAATATCTACGTTACTGGGGTCCGAGTTAGAAGTACTTGCCATGGGCTCAGAATCATTTGTTTCGGTACATTTGCTTATTTTCTTCAGTCCTACATCCACTGTTTCAGTTTTTAGATATTTATGTAAAGCCCCGCTATGTTTTTGAATATCGCGTTCTTTTTCCAGTTTCCGATATTCGGCACCTGATAGTTTTTTCTTTTATCGGACATTATATCTATTTGAATATTAAAACTGTTTTAACTCTTTAAGTCCCAATCGACTTTACATATCCTCAGGGGTTAGACGCGCTTGGCCCAATCAACTTTATAAAGCGTTTAGTATATGTGCCTCTGTTTGAGACTGTTTCTAATTATAACTACCCACAAACCACCCAAAACGTCATTTCCGACTGCAAGTACATTGTTTTAAATACCGCATGTGTTTAAGAGTGAACGTGTTTCTGTTTTGAGATATTTATTTAAAAATGCACCGGGGTGGCCATTTTTGCTTGGGCCAAACCAACTTTTTTGCTTGGGACTGAAAGAGTTAATAAACCCTACAATAAAATGTATTATTTAGTAATGAATGGAGGCCGAAGCACTGTACTAATTTACATAAAACGTTTAAAAAACTTATTTATCACTGTAACACACAGCACACTAACACTGAGCAAAATCAACTTCCTTGAATGCACACTGGCAAACAACTGAAACATTCGAGCCGCCAACATAGAACGGTCAATAAAAAAATAAATTCCTGATTCCCACACCAAGTTAATTAATTCCCGTCTCTCGTTCAGCCATGCCGGAAGATATATCGTGGCGGTCTTCAGTTGACCACTGAACATGAAAATATAATCCTCTGGGAACCACTGTGGTTTTGACCAAGCGAATAAACTACTGACGTCCCTAAAGAAATACCTTTTCGTGCCTTTGTAGGAGAAGATAGCATTAGGATCGTATGGCAGAACTATTAGTGAAGACTTGAAAAACAGCTAAAGAACAGACCGCAGGTACAAATATTTCGTAGAGAAAACAGACAAAATGTGAAGGAATAGAAAAGTAAGGAATTTTAAAATAATCTAGACAAAACCTACGAACACTCCGTGACACCATCCACAGAAGGTTTATTTCTGGAGCCGTTCAGGTTATTCAGTCAAAATCCCGGTCGAAGACACTTCTACAAATGCCCGCGCCCGGGCTTGAACCTTGAACACCTGATCGCTAGCGCAGCGTGGTAACCATTACACCAGCGCGGCTCCCAGGTGGAATATTTTGGCGGGATTGTAAAAATAAGTAAAAAGATTTTTTGCCGCCCCCTGTAGCAAAATCTGCGAGAATAAACGCTCAATTCAGTAAGATTTAGGCATAAAACGATAATAAATACATTAGCCCGCATGTGTCTGACGGTTGGCATCTTCGACGCCAGCAGCGCTGCTTTTTGCACAGTGCTAAGCCTATAGACCGATTTCACGGTAATAGTATGATACGCTTTTAGTTTCGTTTTCGAGAAACACTACTAATATTTAACATTTGCCCGATCTGCTGCATACACTTTGTAGTCTAGCCTTATAATTAACGATTGGCGGAAGCGTGCCGCAAAATAACTATCTGAATTAACGCTTTCTGTCAACTTTAACGCAAAATTTAGTAGTAATCCTTACATTGTTACACGATGCAATACTAATTATTAACGCCTATTCTTAACCCGCCCCGTCAACACCCCGCTTTGCTGACACAGTTTGCAGCGCATATACACACGCTGTGGAAAAGCCAGCCAAGGCAAAACCATGCAGACAATTTTATTTTTCTCCTAGTGGTAGCATTTCTGACGTAACTAAAACAAGTTAGTTATTTGAAAAATACATGCTAGCGAGATGAGGGAGAGGAAAGATGGTGGTCTTGTGCAAAATTTTATTTGACGATGACAAAAATTGGAAATTTTAAACCATTATGAAGTTCCCCATAAAAATTATATGGTAGTATGATGTAGAGTTCGCTGAGTAAGAATGTACTTTAAATAATATGATAGTCCTAGAATTAGAGAAGTTATTGAAGAAATACTAATATCTACGGACACTCGACCAGACAGGCTGGCGTTCCTGCTTATATTTTTTTGTAACGTTAGGGGGACGCGAGCTTGGAAAAGAGGCAGGGAGGTACATTCACATTCGCTTGGGTAAAAAGAGTATGAATGGGAAAGGGGAGCGGTAGGAGAAATGTAATCCTAAACGAAACATCTTTTTGTATTGGGCATGACAAAAGCAGACTGGCCAATCGACCACCAGACGCAGAAATTGTTCGAAATTATTTTGGTTTTTTCATTCAAACTGCTTTTGAATTCAAGTAGTCGAACGTTTCGATTGGCCAGTGCTAGTAAATATTAGCAAAAGGCTTTGACTATTCATTGCCAGTTGAACTAAAAATTGTATTCAGATACGCTGAGAAACAGCTGTGTTAATTCTAAACTTAAATAAAGAATAAATTCACAGTCTGTGCAGTTCGGAGGAAGCTGAGGCCATTTCTTCACACAGTCAGCGTCATTTGTTTATATATTTCTTGATTGTGGTAAGGATATTTTATGAAATTTAATATGTTTGGTCCAACTACAAAGTTAGATACTGCTATTGGGAAAAAGTGAAGGACATGCCGGGAGCAGACATTGTTGAGTCCTCACATTAAACGGTATCTAACTGATGTATGTTGTTATGATTATATTGTCATATTATTGTATTAGCATATACTAGTAAGCCTCTGTGTTCAATGAACACTGTTAACATGCCTGAAGCAAATATATTTGAAAAGAAAAGAAGAGAAGATCATATCAAAGGAAATGTGGTTACTCCACATTATTGTATTGAGGAAACGTATGTGTACGTACAGTGGCGTATCTGCTATAAGGACCTGAGGTGTGGTCACAGCAAGGTGGGAGTCCTGTACAATTCGGGGCTAGTGCACTTGTAAGGCACGCAAGGCTGACCCCATACCCACGTAGGAAATTAAGTGTTAGAATAAGTGATCAGAGATAAAAGGCCAGGGTGTCCTTTTGTTGCAGAGGGTCTATGCCTGTTGCCGGCTGGTGTCAGGAAACCTGCTGAGTACTAATAAACGCCAACCAGTCTCCAACCATACTTATATGCTGTTGAAGACCAGCAGGAGCTTTGGCGAGTGGTGAAATTGAAACTTTCTGCAACTACACATTGAAATATCTTACAACAAGGACTCCCAGGTGATGTGTTAGACATCTGGGGCATCTCTGACATTTTCTTGTGTTTCAAAACAATACACAGGACGTTTATGGGGGTAGGATGAACTACAGCCCTCATATACAGTGACTCTCCCTTTATATGAATAAAGTGAATTCTTTTAATATTTCCTACAGGAAAGACATATATATAAATACATAATAACTTTTTAGTTATTGGGCAAATTGTCCCAAAATTTTAATTGTTCTTTTCTGTAAACTATCTTGTCCTTATTTTCAAAGACCTGTCCACAAGCTATGAATGGACAGGCAAAATAAATTGTAAAGAAGATTTGTTCAAAGAAAAACTTAACTGCTAGTTTTATTATCTTCTTTATAGAAACTTAAAGTGTTTGACTGTTGTGTACCATCATTTCATTTCTCCCCTAGACACTAGGTACACCATACACTAGAGCCAGAATAGTGAATGTGTGAGACCTAGGGAGGTAGCGGTAGGTTCTCTACACATAATTCATCATCGTCATTTATAGAGTCAGAGACCTACATGTGCTTGACCTCACACGGTTAAAGCAGACACCTTTTCATTCTTTTAGGATACCATCATAACCTCCCCAGCAAAATCAACTTTGCTACACCCCCCAAAGCTTGCCGCCCCGTGCAAATGCACGTGTTGCACCGTCGGTAGAGCCGGCCCTGCTAACTAGTTGCCGGAAGATTGTTATTGTTTCATTAAAATCTACACTCATTAAAGTTCATCTACTTTCCTGAAGAACTATGCCAGCTGGCGTAGATGATCACATCTTGTCACAAATTCCTTCTCCAGTGCTGCTGATCAATTCTGTTTTTGACTTCTTTCCATACCACAATGTCACACTATCCTGTATCTTCTCTCTTTGTCGTCATCTATCTCTTTTTTACTCAATCATTCCTATTCTCACATGTATTCCAGCTTTCCTCTTCTCATAACATACCTAAAGAAAATGGATTACTTCTTTCTGATATGAGTATGGTAAGTTTCCTTTGCTCAGTAGCTTTTTTTTTTTTTTTGATATCCTCATTACTCTTTTTCTTCTTCTTTGATCCTTGGCCGCCAACTGTCAAAGCAGTCAGTGGCCATACACCTGGTGGCATCTTGTAGGTCTGCAACCACTTTGCTCAAAATTACTCTTTTTTTAGATGTCCAAATTATACGGAAAGGGATACACCATAAACATTACAGATATTAGGAGACACCACAACAAATGGTAGAGAAACTGCAGTCTTGAAGAACCAACACATACACACATACAATAACCAATGTAATATGCTAAATAGAATGCTTAAATTATAGCCCACGTGAGGTTGAACCGGGTATTCAATGCATATGACAGACACCAGTTTTTCTGTGCATGGAGCAAAAAATCTTAACGTTCTCCTGTAACGCCACATCTCCATAGCCTCAGGGATTCTTCTTTTTCTTTGATCCTTAGCCGCCGACCGTCAAAGCAGTCAGTGGCCATCACGCTTAGTGGCGTCTTGTAGGGCAACAACAAATTGATTCCACTTTGCTCGGTCGGTGGCCTTCCTTCGTACAGTGCCCCAACTCTGGTTCATTCTTTGCATCTCAGCCTCCACAGTCCTCCGCCAGGTTGTTTTTGGTCGGCCTCTCTTTCGTTTTCCTTCAGGGGTCCAAAGCATAGCTGTTCTTGTGATGGCATCGGGGTCTCTTCTGAGGACATGACCAACCCAGCTCCAGCGTCTGCCAGCTATGATGGTGTGCATGTCCTCTTGCTTGCTACAAGTAAGCAGATCTTGGTTAGTGATGGTATTTGGCCAAAAGATTCGGTGAATTTTTCTTAGGGATGTTGTGTGAAAAGAGGACAATTTCGACATTTCCTTCTCTGTAACTCTCCAGCATTCCGCACCATAGAGAAGCACAGAAAGCACACAGCTCTGATATAATCTTAATTTTGTGCTTGTGCTGTATTGGGAGGACTTCCAGATGTTGTTTAATCTAAAGAAGGCTGTTCTTGCCTTATTCATTCTGATGTTGATGTCTTTGCCTGCCCCGCCGTTTGGTGTTACTATGCTTCCTAGGTATGTGAAGGTATCTGTCTGTACCAATTGCTGATTCCTTGCTGATATGGGCTCAGGGTTGCTCACATTGAGCATCATGACCTCAGACTTCTTTAAATTGATGTTCAAGCCCAACTGCTGGCTAAACTTATTAAGTCTATCCGTTTTTTCCTGGATGTGTTGATGTGAATGTGCTAGTAGTGCAGTGTCATCTGCATATTCCAGATCTTCCAATGTAGAAAATGTTGTCCATCTTATTCCTCTCGGACTGCCCTCTGTTGTCTGGCGCATCACCCAGTCTATGACTGTTAAAATAGAGTGGTTGATAAGGGGCATCCCTGTCGTACTCCTGTCTTCACCTCAAAGGTTAGGTTGCTCTGCCCAACACTACACATAAAGTTGGCGTAGAGGCTTTTTATGATTGACACTATGCAGCTTGGAATTCCATAAGCCCTCAGTATTTTCCATAAACTGTCCCTATGTATGCTGTCGAAAGCCTTTTCAAAATCAACAAAATTAATGTAAAGCTGTCTTTGCCATTCTGAGCACTGCTCTATAATGTTCCTGAGAGTGAATATATGATCTACACATCTCCTGTTTTTTCTAAATCCTGCTTGTTCTTTCCTCAGTTTGTGGTCTACTGCCTTTGAAATTCTCTGTATAATTATCCTGCCTAGTATTTTGCTGGGAACTGAGAGAAGAGTGATTCCTCTCCAATTATTGCAGTCTGCAAGATCTCCCTTCTTGGGCAATTTGACAATTATTCCTTTGTTCCACTCTGATGGTGTTGTCCCCGTTTTCCAGACTTGTGCAAATAGTGGTTCTAATAGTTCTGCTGCTAGCTCAGGGTCTGTCTTAAATAGCTCTGCATTTAAGTTATCCTGGCCCGGAGCTTTGCCGTTCTTTAACCCTTTGATTGCTGTGATGATTTATTCTTTGCGTGGAATGTCTGTATTCACATCTAGCTCGTTTTCAGCTTCAGGAACATTCAGTTGTGTCTCTGGTGGTTCCTTGTTCAGAGTTTCTCTGAAGTGCTCTGCCCATCTTGTTTCCTGTCCCTCTGCTGTCTTGATGAGATTACCTTGCTTATCTCTTACTAATGTAATATTGTTTGCACATCGTTTTCCGCTGATGAATTTAGTTATTTTGTATACTGTGCTTTGTTCATTTCTCAGTGCTGTCTCCTCTGCCTGTCTTGCAAGATTGTCTAGGAAATTCCTTTTGTTGGCTCGGGTTTGGCGTTTAACTTCCTTGTCCAGCTGACTGTACTGTTCGCTATATAGTTGCTTTAACCTGGGGGACTTCGCTTCTGTTTTCTTTCTTTTCATTTCCTTTCTCATCGTTATGGTGTTTAATGTTTCTGGTGTTATCCAGTCTTGCTTCTTCCTTTCCTGGAATCCCAAGCATGATTTGCTGCTTTCTTTGTATATTGTTGAAATGGTGTTGAAATTCTGGTCTATATCATCAGTCAATGTCTTTTCCTGACTTTTGACAAATTGATATCGTTTCCTTATGTCGGCCGCAAAAGCTTTTCTGGTAAGGGAGTCCTTCAATTTGCTGATGTCAAACCTTTTCTGTGTAGTTACAGTTGGTGCAGCCCTTCTTAGTTTCACTTTCAGTTTTGCTACTACTAAATGGTGATCACTTCCCACATCTGCACCTCTTCTTACCTTCACATCTTGTAATGCATGTCTCCATCTACCGTTAACCATGATGTGGTCTATCTGGTTTCTGTCCCGACCATTTGGTGATTCCCATGTTAATTTGTGAATTTCTTTATGTGGGAAGAGTGTTCCTCCAATGACCAGGTTGTTAATGCTACAGAAACTTATTAGTTTATCCCCATTTTCGTTTGCTGTTCCGCTGCCGCATTTCCCCATTGTTCTTTCATTATATGTATTGTGTGTACCAACTTTCGCATTGAGGTCTCCCATTACTATAACAAGATCATATCTAGGTGTGTCTTCCATGTCTTTCTGCAGTTGTTGATAGAATTCATCCTTGACCTCCTCATCGCTATCATTCGTTGGTGCGTAGCATTGTATTATTGTAGTGTTGGTGAATCTCAATCTTAATCTTATCAGTCTGTTGTTGATGGGTTTCCATTCCAGTAATGTCCTTTCTATTCCTTTCTGTAGAATAATGGCTACGCCTTCATTGTGCTGTCCATCCTCTCTTCCAGAGTAAAGTACTGTTTCTCCTGTTGCTGTTTTAACTTTTCCTGCCCCTGTCCATCTGCTCTCGCTTATCCCTAGAATGTGTAACCTATAGTTTCTCATTTCTGCCGTGACCTGTCTTAGTTTACCTGTCTCGTACATTGTCCTGACATTCCAAAAACCTATTCTTGTATCCTGTTTTGCGGTCAGGACATCCGTTTTCATGTCAGTGGCTTCCTTTCGGCTTTCACCACTGACAGTCATACGAGCCACAGACTCCGAATGTCCATCCCGCAGCAAAGTTTGTTCATTTATTGTTGTTTCTGTAACTTCATTGTTTTTTGTACACAGACAGGGGTGTCAGCCCTATGCTAAAACCCCCAACCTGGAGGACCAGGGTACCAGCTTTTGTCTGACCCCTACCCACACAGACCAGTCCAGCATGGTTGAACCTACCAGGAGTAAAACTCCCACTGGCATAGCTCTGGGGATTGTCAGGGTACGCAAGCTGCCATACCGCTACAAGGTATAGGTACCATTGATGGCAGCCTCAGGGATTATTTTGCTTATTTACTAATTGTCCATGCCTCACTTTTATATGCCAAGATTGACTGTGTATAACATTAACAATGAAGAATTCTGTTTCTTACTTTCACTGACTAAGATTTGTTTCTTAAAATATTGAAAATAAAACACGTGTATGTGTTTACTCAGGAATATGAGATGTAGTGGATTCTCGCTGCACTCGCATGAATTCCAGGGTTAGATCTCAAACCAAGACCATGAAGCACCTTTACGTGGTGAGTCCTGGAAACAGACAACCTTCGAGTTGCCTGGTCAATGATTCAGGGAATGGCTAGCCACACCAAAGTGGCCCCACATCACTATTCCCCCTTTGGTGAAACAGGTTGAGAACCCATCGCTGCACACCGGGGGGGGGGGGGGGGGGGGGGGAGGGCAGTTGAACCCCTGGGCTTAACGCCGATTGTTACCTGGTTGACTGCGTGCAGAAGGATCTCACAATGTATAGGAAGCACTTTAAGCAGAGAGGTGGCTATGGGAAAGACATGACGTTTCCTTGGAAGACAAAGTATTTTAGCCGTTCTTGTTTGAAGAACCTCCTTGGATGTCGGGGAATGCACAGTATGCCACATCCCTGCTCCTTCCACTTGAAACCAGGTCAAGGGATTCTTTAAATGTATGCCAAGCACGGATAGAATACCTGGGAGAGAAACTGGAACTCATGACTCCAACACAAGTTTCAGAATGGCAGAAAAGCAACAGGAATCGCCTAGATCTACAATCTAAGATAGCGCTAAGGATTCTTCAGCTTGGCATTGGCTAAAAGGACGTGGCCAACCCAACTCCAGCGTCTGCCAGCAATGATGGTGTGCATGTCCTCTTGGTTACTCCGAATAAGTAGTTCTTGGTTGCTGATGGTGTTTGACCAAAAGATTCGGAGAATTTTCCTTACGCAGAATGTGTGGAAGGAAGACAGTTTCGACATTTCCTTCTCTGTTACTCTCCAGCATTCCGCACCATAGAGAAGCACAGAAAGTACACAGCTCTCATACAGTCTTAATTTGGTGTTTGTGCTGTACTGGGAAGACTTCCAAATGTTGTTGAGACTAGCAAAGGCTGTTCTCGCTTTATTCATTCTGTTGTTAATGTCCTTGCTTGTTCCGCCGTCAGGTGGTACTATGCATCCTAGGTAAGTAAATGTGTCTGTCTGTTCTAACTGCTGGTTCCTTACTGTTATTGGCTCAGGATTGCCCACATTTAGTGTCATGATCTGTCTTCTTCAGATTGATGTTCAGGACAACCTGCTGGCCATACTTATTCAGTCTATCGGTGTTTTCTTGGATGCACATATATATATATATATATATATATATATATATATATATATATATATATATATATATATATATATATATATATATATATAGTGGAAAATTATGATAATTGATTTCATATATCTATTTTTTCTTTATCTTCATTTGTCTTTTACCTAGCTTCACCTACGCCTGTTGGGTTAACATATAACCTCCTATTACTCAGATATATGTCCCTCTTTTCTCATTTAGGACGCATTGTAATGCGGTTAGCTAAATTCTTTGATGAGAGTCTACCAGAGACCTATTAGCTTACGTGAGCTGTAATTCTAACACCAGCGCCAGAGATCAAATCGTTGTAGAGATCAGACAGCGACCAGATTTGAATAAATGTGAGTAGATCGTGGGAACCTAGTGAGAAATCTTTATTACCTTTCCCTGAATCCGTTCGTTTGATAAGTAATTAAACACGGCGAATCGGGAGATCTAAAGATATTGCTCGCATGAATACGAGCAGAGAGACGAAGGAAACTCACACTGATTAGCGCATTGCCGATGTCTGATCGAAGCGAGAACGAAGATCCTGGGTGTTCGGCTTTGAATTACGTATAAGCCGAAAAATGAACGTAGAATGTACCGTAAGTGTAAACATCTGGTAGGGTCGGGTTTTCGGGGGGATAATTAACTATCTCTGGAACAGACAGATGCCTTCACATACCTAGGATGCATAGTAACACCAGACGGCGGAGGAAGCATAATCATCAACAACAGAATGAACAAAGCAAGAACAGCCTTTTTTAATCTAAACAACATCTGGAAGTCCTCTCAGTACAGCACAAGCACAAAATTAGGATTATATCAGAGCTGTGTGCTTTCTGTGCTTCTCTATGGCGCGGAGAGCTGGAGAGTTACAGAGAAGGAAATGTCGAAATTGTCCTCTTTTCACACAACATGCCTAAGAAAAATTCTCCGAATCTGTTGGCCGAATATCATCACCAACCAAGATCTGCTTACTCGGAGCAAGCAAGAGGACATGCACACCATCATAGCTGGCAGACGCTGGAGCTGGGTTGGCCATGTCCTCAGAAGAGATCCCGATGCCATCACAAGAACAGCTATGCTATGGACCCCTGAAGGAAAACGAAAGAGAGGCCGACAAAAACAACTTGGCGGAGGACTGTGGAGGCTGAGATGCAAAGAATGAACCAGAGTTGGGGCACTGTACGAAGGATGGCCACCGACCGAGAAAAGTGGAATCAATTTGTTGTTGCCCTACAAGACGCCACCAGGCGTAATGGCCACTGACTGCTTTGACTGTTGGCAGCTAAGGATCAAAGAAGAAGAAGAATTAACTATCTCCTTTCATCTTTAATATATATATATACCACAGAAATCTAACTCAATTGATCCAGTACCTCAGATTTCTCTAGACAACTAGCTTCGATTCTAGAATAACTTGTATAAGTGAATTTCTTAGTAGTCGTTGGAGAAAAGTCTCAGTAGTTCGGCGTTGAGGTAAATACTATACTAGTAGTTTGAGTGATTTAATCTTTTTAAATCGTCAATTATATTTTACTAGTTATTTTCTGTGCAGAGTGATTTACTAGTTAGGTCCGTTATATTATAGCGCTAAAGTTTACTGGGTTACAGTGGATAGCAGAACAAATAAATATTTCTAGCTAACTCTTCAAGCTATTATAAAAATGTAGTTAACTGCTAGTAACCAGTCAGATAATATTTTAACCAACTAAGTAAAGGCACTGATTCATCATTAGTATTGACGAAATATGTATTTATTTCTAATTCATGATGATTGATTCTTTTTAAATGACCAGAATTTATTTATTTCACGGAAGTTTTTTTAAACGATGAGACTAGCTCTAAGCTTATATTTTCTGATTTAAGTTAAATAACTGAAGTAGATAATATCCTATGTTACTCTGGGTAAGGATAGGATTGTGAATTATACTATATTATGTTAAATATTTGTATTTTCTCCCTATACAGTATTTGGGTCAAACCGTAAACCTTACCAGCGGCTTCCATTCCATATGAAACTGGAAATAACCTTGATCAAACAACATTCTGATATAATATCGGGTTTTTCAAGATGACTTGTCTGTCTCGTGGTACAGCCAGAAAGAGACAAAGTACCAACCCAAATAATATTAAGAATAAATGATAACTGGACGTATAGAATATCCAGAGTTCTTTTCCCAATTTCATAAACATTCAGCCTGTGGTGGCTACCAAATCTAACATTGACATTACCTGTATAACGACCACGTGTTGTGAAGAAGATTGATCCTGAACCGATTTGTTTACCTGACATTTGATGTAACGATTGAAGATTCCAAGCTAATGTACACTGTGACATTAAGATCTCTTAATTATTTTACTACCTGGACAAAAATTGAAGTGACCTTTATCAGCATCCTACTTACAATAGAGTAAACCAAGCGTTTCCCAACATTTGATTAATTAGTCGTTGGAGAAACTGGGGCTTGATTCGCCAAACAACCAACCGTGGATGGGATGTTGTGCCATTAACAATTGTTCCACATGTGGTGAAAGCACCTTTGTAGGTAAAAGAGACTGAATTTGTGATCACAGGTTTGTCAGAGCGAGAGAAAGCGGGGAAAGAATAATTCTATTTGGCTATAACCCATGTACTTATGTTGTATTTTGCTTATGCAAGTTTTGCTAAAGCTGCTCCTTTATTTCATTTTCAGAATAGATTAACTTATAATTCTGTTCTTTATTGTAGGGGGAATTTTAGACCACAGCGTAAAAACCATTGACTCTTTCGGGGGTTAATAACTTTGCTCTAACGGGATCTTGTCTCAACAGAGGGAGGGAGGATTAAACCTATGAGTCTAACGTTTTAATTAACTCATTAACCTATGTTCATTGTATTTGATTTTGATATTCAAAGATATTGTTGTGTTGTAGTTTCTTTATGATAAATAAAATTTACATAAACTTTATTTACGTGTGTCGGTCAGCTTGTCCCAAAAGATCCCAATTCCATAGTTATAGGTTTCACGTATGTGCGTCTAATTGTCGTCACGTATCTGTGTGTGTATAGAAGTGAGTGGTTGAATATATATCTATATATTTATAGGGAAACTGTCTGATCTACAAATCTCCGCCGTAATCGATAGGCTGGATTGATTATCTCTCAAATCCAGGGACAGATTTTTACCTTTCACCATTTCACTTGTGAAAAATCTATTTCTTTACCTGATCTCTCACTGAGCTATCACCTGTTCTAGTCCTATTCAGGCTGGGCCAAAATTGATCTTAATTACCCTATCAAAAAATACGTCAAATGGGTTCTCGTCCGAGGGATTTTTGAACTTAGAATAGGAAAACGAGACGTCAGAAAAATTTCTCGTTTACCGGGATTTTGATCTTATAATCTTTATAGACTAGTTAGAGAAAGAGTGTGATTGTCTCGTGAGATATAGTATCATTAAATATAATTATCTCCTAGACTAACGATCTGTTTATTGGCTTGCTGACAACACATATATATCTATTTTTGTTTCCACAGCATTGTTAGAGTATATACAATTGAGTTACAGGGTGATCTTTGTCAGAGTATGTTATGTATTGATTTTGTAATACAAAGCCGCTGGTAGTGTGTGGTTGTGTAACAATCACAGGGTTTTAAATTTTGAAGCAGTAGTTTTTGAGCTAAGCTAAGGAGCGCGTTCGGACTAAATTTAGTCCAGTAAATTGCCTCCCTTACACTAACTGACTTCAGGGATGACTTGTTAGTGGACTTAAAAATTAAGGGATTTCTTTTTATCCTTAAAATTTTTTGCTAGGAAATAGTTTGGTTTCCACTGTAGTACTTAGTTTTTGTCAGTGATTAATCTGTACTACCATTTATTTGGCGTAGTCGTCTGCATTAGGAGCTTAATTGCCAATTAATAGCAGCGATAGTTAGATATCTAATATAAGGAGGAGGTATACCAGTTAAATAACAGTATTTTTGTTTTGTAATTTCTCGTAAGTGGTAGGGAACCAGTGTATCCTTTTTTTTACTTTTTTCTCGAGTAAGTCTCAGTCACTTATTTGCAATGGCAGAGCGAGCAAAGCTTAGGCAGATGCTCAGAGAGGCAGCAAGGAAAGAGGGATTGGATGGAGAAGCGAAAGCTTTTGTCAGGGACAAACTTGACAGATATGATGCGGAGAGGAAAGCAGACGAAAATAGAGAGAAGAAGATGGATGAGAAAATGGAAATCTGTAGGGCGAACGAAAGAGAGAAGGAGAGACAGCATGAGGAAAGAGAGAAGGAGAGACAGCATGAGGAAAAAGAGAAGGCGAGACAGCACGAGTTAGCGCTTAAAGCTCTAGAAGTCCAAAGCCGTGGGGCTGCCTCTACCTCCAGCAATGGAGAGTCTTCTCCTCATTCTTTTTTAACTGATCCTTCTAACACTCAATCTCCTCAACTCACCGCTATGTCTTTCGCTCTAGAATCTTTCCCTTCCCCTAATGAGAAGATTAACACGTATCTAGAAAAATTTGAAAAAATGGCACTTCTGTACGGTTTAGAGATTTCGAGTTAGTGTATGAAATTTTCCCAGGCCCTAAAAGGGTCTGCGTATGATACATACTCAAAACTGGAAAGCAGCCAACAAGACAATTACGACGTGTTGAAGAAAGCTTTATTGGAACGCTTTGAAATGAACGTTCGCAAATTTTTGCAACTGTTCCGTAACAGCAGAAAGAGAGGGCTCTGAAACTTTTCAGCAGTTCTCTTCTCGTCTGAAGGGATACTTGACAAAGTGCCTGGAGCTTTCACAGCTCGCCTCTACCTATGAAGGACTTAAGAAATTTGTTATAACTGAACAAATAAAAAACACTTTGTCAAGTGACACCCGTAAATTTTTAGCTGAGCAAGGTGCAGAGAAGCTGGAAGACATTTTGGAAAAGTCTGAGCGATATCATAATGCGCTGGCCGAACTGCCGGCCGCAAAACGTAAACAAACAGAAGAGCCTTTTCGAAAGAATAACCTAGAGCAATCTTCCCATTCTTCTCAGCAACATAACCACAGAGAAACTGGACCCCAGAATCCCCTCCAGAAAAATCTAAGTTCTACAAAAACAATTACCCCACCAATAACAAACAATTTGATCAACCCAACCGTCCTACATGGCAGCGCAGTCAGAAAGGACAGGGTGACAAAGGGAAAACCCCTGCGCATGGGACATTGATCAGAGCGAGCACACCGAGCTTAAACGCATCGGATGTTTGCTAACAGTCTCGCAAGGTAGAATTGATGTCAGTGATTCTCAACCTGAGGGGAATAGGCCCTCAACGCGAGGTACTGTTATTTTGAACGGAACTTCAACTTATTGTCTTTTTGACACGGGGCTTTCTTATGATTGCATTGTTGCCAGACACCTGGTCAAGCCCGGTCAAGAGACAGAAGAAACCGTTGAACTTTGTGGAGTTTTTAAGAGTGATGCACTAACAATGCTTCCCATCGCATTGGTGGAGATCCACTCTGATTTTGTCAGAGGTGTGAACAAAGCGGCTGTTATGGATGACCCGATCTACCCAGTCATACTCTGCGGTAGATACGTGTTTATTGGGAAACCGGAAGAGCCAATTGTGTAACAGTAACTACGAGAGGGCAAACCAAGAAGGAACGGGAGCCTGCGCCAAATTTGTTACCTAAGGAACTTAAAGAGGTGCAACAAAAGGACCCTACCTTGGCACCCTGCTTTAGGAAACTGCCCATGGCTACGGACCCTAGACAACACGGGGACATTTTTTCTAAAGATGGCGTACTTTATCGCAGAACGGGCAAGCCTGAACAAGGTTTTAATCAGCTCCTAGTACCAAAACAGTACAGAAGCCAAATCTTAGAAATGGGGCACTCTCTTCCCTTTATCGGACATATGGGACAGAACGCCACAAATCAGCGAATACAAACTCACTATTGGTGGCCAGGAATGAACTCTGATATTATCAGATACGTCAAATTCTGTGCCAAGTGCCAACGGGTGGCACCCAAGCATTGGACACCCGCAGTTTCCATAGGTAAAATGCCAGTAGTGAGGACACCATTTCAACGGGTTGTGATCGACATTTTAGGACCCTTAGAAAGGACTAAAAGAAGGAACAGGTTTATCCTGACCTTAGTCGACATATGCACTATGTGGGCAGAAGCAATACCGCTAACATGCGCGGATGCCAAGCATGTTGCAGAAGCCCTAGTGCAGATTTTTACAAGTGTTGACGGATAACGGATCCCCATACCGTAACCTGTTAATGGATGAGATCGTTAAGATCTTGAGGAACCAGAGCATCTACATAAGCCCTTATAATCCGGCCGGAAGTGGGTTAGTAGAACGTGCCAACGGAAACCTCAACATGATGCTATGTAAACTGGGACAAGAGAAACCTGAAGATTGGGATCTTTGTATACCTGCAGCTTTATTCGCCTACAAGGAAGCCCCACATACTTCCACAGGATTTCCCCCAGCTACACTTTTATTCGGCAGACCTATAAAGGGGCCACTTGAAGCCTTATTTCAGTCGCTGACAGACCAGAAGACTGATGAGACAGTCGTCTCAGCCAGTAGATGTGTCGGAATTAAAGGAAAGGTTGAAACTAGGATGGGACCTAGCAACGACCAACTTTAAGCGAGCACGCGCTAAGCACGCAAACCGATACAGGAAAGCCGCGAAAGAAAGAGAATTGCAAGCAGGAGACAAAGTTTTGTTGTAACTCCCAATTGGGAACAACAAACTACGTATCGGATGGCAAGGGCCGTTTACCGTCCTTAAAAAGATCTCAAGGGCTAACTACCAGATCGCTATAAAAGGAAATGAGAAGGTCTACCATGTAAATCTGTTAAAGAAATACTTGGAAAGACCGGTGCCGTCCTCCGAACATCTCCTGGCGATCGCCAAAACTGAAGAAGATGAGGATAGTTGCAGGGAAATTCCACTACAAACATACGGAATCTTCCAACAATGTCAAACTCGGCGACACTCTTTCAAGCGCAACGGAATGCATTCCAGAGAAAGAAAGCATTGGAGCAGATTTCATGAGTAGGAATTGGACAAGACGGAGGGGGAAGATGAGAGGGAAGAACACAGTCACCCAGAAGCTATTGATATAGGAAATCTCTTCCCATAAAGTGGACATGAAGTGGTTTCATATCTTAAGCGGGGACGTCTGTAGCAGATTATGATAACTGATTTCATATATCTATTTTTTCTTTATCTTCATTTGTCTTTTACCTAGCTTCACCTACGCCTGTTGGGTTAACATATAACCTCCTATTACTCAGATATCTGTCCCTCTTTTCTCATTTAGCACGCATTGTAATGCGGTTAGCTAAATTCTTTGATGAGAGTCTACCAGAGACCTATTAGCTTACGTGAGCTGTAATTCTAACACCAGCGCCAGAGATCAAATCGTTGTAGAGATCAGACAGCGACCAGATTTGAACAAATTTGAGAAGATCTTGGGAACCTAGTTAGAAATCTTTATTACCTTTCCCTGAATCCGTTCGTTTGATAAGTAATTAAACACTGCGAATCGGGAGATCTAAAGACATTGCTCGCGTGAATACGAGCAGAGAGACGAAGAAAACTCACACTGATTAGCGCATTGCCGATGTCTAATCGAAGCGAGAACGAAGATCCTGGGTGTTCGGCTTTGAATTACGTATAAGCCGAAAAATGAACGTAGAATGTACCGTAAGTGTAAACATATGGTAGGGTCGGGTTTTCGGGGGATAATTAACTATCTCCTTTCATCTTTAATATATATATACCACATAAATCTAACTTAATTCATCCAGTACCTCACATATTTCTCTAGACAACTAGCTTCGATTCTAGAATAACTTATATTAGTGAATTTCTTAGTAGTCGTTGGAGAAAAGTCTCAGTAGTTCGGTGATGAGGTAAATACTATACTAGTAGTTTGAGTGATTTAATCTTTTTAAATCGTCAATTATATTTTACTAGTTATTTTCTGTGCAGAGTGATTTACTAGTTAGGTCCGTTATATTATAGCGCTAAAGTTTACTGGGTTACAGTGGATAGCAGAACAAATAAATATTTCTAGCTAACTCTTCAAGCTATTAGACTATAAAAATATAATTAACTGCTAGTAACCAGTCAGATAATATTTTAACCAACTAAGTAAATGCACTGATTCATCATTAGTATTGACGAAATATGTATTTATTTCTAATTCATGATGATTGATTCTTTTTAAATGACTAGAATTTATTTCACGGAAGTTTTTTTAAACAATGAGACTAGCTCTAAGCTTATAGTTTCTGATTTAAGTTAAATAACCGAAGTGGATAATATCCTATGTTACGCGGGGGAAGGATAGGATTGTGAATTATACTATATTATGTTAAGTATTTGTATTTTCTCCCTATACAGTATTTGGGTCAAACCGTAAACCTTACCAGCGGCTTCCATTCCATATGAAACTGGAAATAAACTTGATCAAAGAACATTCTGATATAATATCGGGTTTTCCAAGGTGACTTGTCTATCTCGTGGTACAGCCAGAAAGAGACAAAGTATCAACCCAAATAATATTAAGAATAAATGATAACTGGACGTATAGAATATCCAGAGTTCTTTTCCCAATTTCATAAACATTCAGCCTGTAGTGGCTACCAAATCTAACATTGACATTACCTGTATAACGACCACGTGTTGTGAAGAAGATTGATCCTGAACCGATTTGTTTACCTGACATTTGATGTAACGATTGAAGATTCCAAGCTAATGTACACTGTGACATTAAGATCTCTTAATTATTTTACTACCTGGACAAAAATTGAAGTGACCTTTATCAGCATCCTACTTACAATAGAGTAAACCAAGCGTTTCCCAACATTTGATTAATTAGTCGTTGGAGAAACTGGGGCTTGATTCGCCAAAGAACCAACCGTGGATGGGCTGTGGGTGCCATTAACAATTGTTCCAGATGTGGTGAAAGCACCTTTGTAGGTAAGAGAGACTGAATTTGTGATCACAGGTTTGTGTCGTAGATTTATGATAGGTGAATTAAGACTCAGATTGGTCCCTTCTGAATAGACTAGAACATGAGGTGACTCAGTGAGAGAAGATATAAGAAAATAGTTTTCACGAGTGAGATGGTGGAAAAATAATTATTTCTGTCCCTGAACTCGAGAAAATCTCTCGCTCAGCCTATCTCTCTACAACAGAAAATGTATGTCAGACAAATTACTCAGTAATATATATATATATATATATATATATATATATATATATATATATATATATATATATATATATATATATTCTATATCAACCACTCACAGACACGCACACATAAGTGACGAACGTTTAGACGTACAGACGTGAAACTATATCTATAGAATATGAATATTTGTTTGGAACAAGCTGACCGACGCACTTATGTAAGTTTAAGTAAATTTTATTTCATAAAGAATTTCACAACACAGTAAATAAAATTAGACTATCAAATCAATACACAAAATAAACATAGGTGAATGCATCAAATAACAGAGTTAACCCTTAGGTGTAATCCTTCCCCCCTCTGTGTAGCCAAGATCCCGTTATAAGAGAAGTTATTAGCCCCAAAGAGTCACAGATTTATACAAGGTACACTATGGTCTAAGATTTCCCTCTACATTAATTAACAGAGGTTATGCGGAAATCTACTCTGAAACAGATAACATATGTAATCTTTAGGAAGAAAACAATCAAATGAGTATATTGGTTAAACAATAGCAGAAGTATATCATTCCTGCCTTTTTCTCACTCTGACACACCGGTGATCACCAAAAAGAAAACACAGTCACGCTTACGTAAAAGTTACGTTCACCACCTTCTGGAACAATTATTCATGGACACCCAGCCCATCCAAAGTTGTGTTTTGACGAAGCAAGCCCCAGTTTTCTCCAAGGATAATGAATTCAAATCTTGGGAAAACGTTTACTTCACAATGGTACGTAGGGTGCTGTTAAATGTCTCTTCTAATTTTGTCTAGGCAGTAAAACTAAGTAAGCGATCTAATGTTCACAAGGGTACATCATCTCATCTCAACCCGTAACCCGTCATGGGTCGTAGGGGTGCCATGGTGGAAGCATCAGCAAACAGGGTCCTCCACTGCTCTCGATCCTCAGCAATGCGTACAAGTGTGGAAAAACCGTGTCCTGCCCATTCTTTGATGTTATCAGCCCAGGATTTTCTTTGCCTTCCTCTTCTCCGTTTACCTTCGACTGTTCCCTGGAGGATCATTTTTGAAAGGGAGTCATGACGAGCTACATGCCCAAACCAGGCAAGCTTTCGACGTTTCACTACTGACAAAAGTGGTTCTTGGTGGCCTGCATAGGTGTTTATCTTCTCTCTAACATAGACATTTGTTTTGTGCTCTTTATAGCAAATGCGCAAAATTCTTCTATAACATTTATGCTCGAAAGCCTGAATCCTTCGTTCCTTATCTGCAGTGAGTGTCCAGCTCTCACACCCATATAAGAGAATAGATAATACAAGTGATTTGTATAATTTGATCTTCACAGGAAAACTGATGTTGCTTTTCCAGATCACATTCAGTCTTGTCATGGCAGCTGAGGCCATCTCAAGTCTTGTCTTGATTTCTTTACTTGATCTTCCATCACTACATATAGTGGACCCGAGATATTTAAAGGTGTTAACTTCTTCTAACGTTTGTCCCATTTAACGTAATGTTGGTCGGAACATGTTTCTTATGGCTATTCACCAATATCTTGCTTTTTTCTATATTAATTTCCATCCCATATGTTCTTGTTACTTTCTCCACTCTAGAGGTAAGGTCTTGAAGTTCTGATTCTGTTCCAGCTATCAGATCGATATCATCAGCAAAACGTAGATTGCAAAGAGGTCGGCCTCCAATTGATATGGTTGTTTTATAATCATAAAGAGCCTCCTGCATAATATGTTCTAGATATATATTAAAGAGCACTGGGGACAGGATACATCCCTGGCGAACTCCTACAGTTGTTTTGAAAAATTCTCCAATGTCATTGCTTGCAAAAACAGCACTGCTTGCGTCCTTGTATAGTGAGTGCTTCAATGATATCTATGATGTTGGTATCAAAATTGAATTTTCTCATTATTTGCCATAAGCCTTCATGAAAGACTCGATCGAAGGCTTTTGTGAAATCGATGAAGTTATGGTATAAATCGTGTTGATGCTGGAGATGTTTTTCGATCAGTAATCTAATATTGAAGATTTGTTCTGAGGTACTTCTTTTTGGTCTAAAGCCAGCCTGTTCCTCGGACAAGGGTACAGTATCTTGAAAACATTGATAGTTCATCGAGGAACAGGTAAATAACTCTGTTCAGGATCTATCTTCTTCACAACGCAGTGGTTGTTATTCAGGTAATGTCACAAGTTTGATTATGTCAAATGTTAGATTAAGTCGCCACCACGGGCCGACCGTAAAACTTTGATTATGGAAAGGAACTCTGGAACTATATGCCAGTTAAATATAAAGTTCAGAAATTGTTCTTTCGTCTAGTTATTCTCTGCTAGATGTGGTGATTTACATTGATACACCGATCACATAGTAATAATACCATTTGTTTATAACGATAAAATAATGTAGAAATAAAAATAGTGGAGTTGTGACGCTCCTTCTTCGCCCACGCCACCATCGTGTTGATTTTAGCAGACAGTATTGTAGAGTAAATAGTACTATCGTTTCTAATGTCCTTGAAAAACTATTTATAACATTTTGAGACGAAAGGCTTATTCGTCTAGAAGGAGTGAGAGAGGAGCGACAGAAAAATGATACCATTGTCACGCGTTGGTTTGAAACACAAATTGGCAGCGAACGCGTCGGAAAGTGATAACGTAGGGTAAAATTAAATAGAACATGTTTGAAACAAATCAAGACGTAACTCTTTTCCGCTAATATGTTTGAAGCAAAAATCTATGTAAGGCCAATATTTGTTCGTTCTTCTTCGTTCACCCTCAGATGTCAACTTGAATAAGTTCAAAGAAAGCAGTGGTCAGCCTGAGGCTGTTGATATCTCCGTAGGTTCGTTCTATAGTCACACAGTGGAAATGTATACACACACAGACAGTGCATTGCCTGCCAAGTAGTACATTTTATGACGTAACGGACTAGTGGTTTCAGTTTGAACAACGAGAGAGAGGGGAAAAGATGGAGTATTTATAGAAAAGTAGAAATTGACAACTAATATGGAAAATATATGGAAATCATAATTACAGGGACCACGGCCATAAAATTTAGTTAGTTTAATAGCATATCTTCTCCTGAGCAATAATATGTTTTAATATACAAAATCCTCCATGTAATAATCAAGATATTGACATTATACTAGATAGTCTCGAACGGACTGACGAACAGACCCTCATATTTGCATTCACTATTCATAACATTTTGGGGACGCGGTTTTGAAAAAGAGGCATGAGAGGGAAAAGTGAAATTTGATTGGTTAGTAATAGGAGGATAGGAGAGATATTATTTGATGGTCCAAACTAAGTATATTTGTAGAGTGATATCCAAGACAGAATTACTAACAGACTGTGAAACACGCAGTTTGTTTGGAGTTTGGTTTTTTTTAAATTTCAATTCGAAACGGGGGGACGCTGGATTTCATTGGCCAGCCTCTTTTATAATATCTCAAGCTTCCAAGGCTTGTCGCCATTTTGTATAGAATCATTTCCAGACTCAGGACGTTGAGAATAGAAGAGTGACTTTGTTGTTAAAACTAAAACTAATAAAATAAAAAATAGTCCACAGTCTAGCCAGCGGCAGAACTGAATGTGTGCCAGTCATCGTACCTGTGTTTTATTTCATTGAATTGTGGTAAGAGGAATTGAATTATTATTATGTATTCTTTGAAAAGGCAAAAGTTTGATACTGCCAAGTGGGAAGGTGTATGACATGCCTAAAGAGACAGTTTGTGTATTCTCATTTGATTTATGTTTGTCAACGATTCAAAAGTGTTGTGATCCAGTGAATCCCATCTCATGGTAACATCGCCGGCAATGAAGAGGCTGACAGAATGGCAAAAGAAGGTTCACGTCTACCTCAGCCTGATGCAAGCATAACTTTTGAGGAGGCAACGTGTTTTATCAGAATCAGTTACAGAAACAAATAGAATGTAGAACATCCAGGGCACACACAGAATGATGCTTACTACCAGCTCCACAGAAGAGAACAAGTGGTAATCTTCAGACTCCGCACTGGCCACAACAGATTGAGATACCATCTATTCAACGAGCTAAAGATAGGAACTACCGATCAGTGTAACTGTGGCACTGATAAAATGACTGCTGAACATCTGCTTCAAAGTTGCCCCTTATATGTGGTACAGAGAAAGTGCATATGGCCTGTGGTGAATTTACAGTGATGCAACGTTAAAATTCCTCCATTTATAAAGATAATAGGTAAAATAACATGTAGGGATACAAATATTGGTAAGATACACTGATAATTCTCGCCCACGCCAGCGTTTTCTAGCGCCATTGAAACTAACTAGTTAGAACATGCAGACTAAACGACCTATCCTTTTAGACGGGGTGGAAACGGAGATAAAAGAAAAAAATGTGACGGTCTGAACACGTGTTTGAATCTAAAGTCTAGAAGACGCAATTTGTAGTTTTTTTAAAGAAAAAATTACGCCACTATTTGACACAATGTAAGGAAATGGACAAAAAACGACCTTAGCTCTTGTCAGAAACAAACGTATCTTGGACGTTCTACGGTAATTAGTCGTTTTAGTTTGAATATAGCGGCAAAACGCCGTGAACGAAGGTACAAAAACAAATTTCAAAACTAACCTTGAAAAAAGTAGGTTTTTTTTAATAATAAGTTTAGGAGAATAAAAACTAGCTAGTTTGATAGCCCATCTTTCCCTGATAAATAATATACTTTTAATTACACAGACGGACAGATATCACGTAAGATATTGACGAAAGACTGTATTGTTCAATACAGACTAGCCGACAGTTATTTGTGCATACTTCTCACAAAATTCACTTTTGACGCGACCTTGGGCCTAACGCAGAAAAACAAACTGCATATGGACAAGGGGCAAAAAAAGGGAGGATAGAAGCTAAAAATAACTTTGTCTCGAAATCGTATAAGTAAGTGGGGGAAAATTTGTGTAGTTTTTTTAGTAGTTTCGTCTAAAACCAAGTGTAATTTTGGGAAAAACCAAGTTCGGACTGACAGACCGACATACAAATATTACACACTAGACAGAAACTGGACCTAAAGTTGACATTGTAGTTTAAATATTTGAATGGTAGTGGGGAAGTCCGCTGATTGGACAGAAGTTTTCATATTGTAGAAAAAACAGTAGAGGCAATTGCCATTTTGTAGAAGACTGTCCAGATGCACAGTTCGTTAATGCTAGAAGAGTGATTTCCAGGAGATATTATATGTTATCAGTGGGACGCCATAATCTAGCCAGCAGCTCAGCTGAGTTTTGCTAGTACAACGTAACTGTGTTTTCAATTTTGAATTGTGATAAGGATAAAAATTCATTAACCCTTTTATTTAACATTTAATATTTTGAGTGATTGATACTGCCATGTCATGAAAAATGATTACGACAAGTGAGTGCTTATGCTAGGTCCCCAGCGACAGCCCAGGGCCTAGAGGCAAACAAATAATATAGGAAAACATATCCAAGACTATAGAAGACAGATCTATATTTGAGATCAGTGGGAACATATCACCCACCTTATTAGATGGAAAAGGAGACTTATGAACATATTTCGGATGCAATGCAGTCATGGGAAACTGGTGCTTTTTGATACCGCCTGGGTGAGATGTGCTGAGTCGGTCAGAGAGATCTGACCCGATCTTTGTAATTTTGTTTTGCTTTGTTGTGTATAAAAATGGTGCAGTAGGCAGTGTATTGACACATGGCAAAAATTTTGGTTTCAGAGTTTCTGGTCTGGCACTGCGCTAGTGCCAGATGCTTTGAAGAGGCCCAAGAGTGGATGCCTAAGAAGCCTATCATTTTACTCCAGCACTTGTGAGGAGTGGGCCACTAGAATTCTTTACTGCATCGTCAAAGGCCAGATAAGTTGAATACCTGGCCTGCTGTGGATTCATCAAACTTTTCCACAAATAAATAACTAAACAAAATCCTGGTGTATAAACACTATACTTCAGTTCCATATTTCAAAGACAATGACTCGTGTAAACAGAGATCGGGTATGATGACACCACCCCGACTAGACATCCAGTGCTAGTTTTCCAAAGACACTGTAGTTAGTGTTAATATTAACCAATGTAACCATATATTTATGTACAAAAATTTCATTTTGATTATGGAATATATATATGCACTTTTATTGATAAATACATATTGTTTCATATGTCCTGACCAGAAGAAAAGTTGGTTCAGGACTAAATAAATTCAAAAAAATTATCAAATTTAACTTCTAAGCCAGTGTTAGTTGATTTGATCATAGAGCTTATTATTATTATTAGAATTAGTGTTTACATGTGTGTGTCAGTGTATTTAATTACCTACACATCACATTTCATTACCCTAGACATTAAACGTAGCTAACATACATAATAGCAGAATAAGTCTGTTTGAGGTCATAAGTGGTAGCAGAAAGGCATTCTGTAACTCACATAAACTTTTATCTTCAGGAGCCTTCACAGCTGACCTCATCCAGTACAATAGGTAACATAGCAACCACACAATAACATCAAAAACCACTACATGGCCAACGCCAGCTCCTTTCGTGGAAAAGCTTTACGGGGATTCAAATAGCCTCAAACTGACTACTGCTTTCTTTGAGAACATTCAAGTGGACGTCTGAGAGTGTACGAAGAAGAAGAAGATTTATGTTTGAATATTGCATTGTTGTAATTAATAAGTATTGTAAGACCAAGATAGAATAGCAAGCCTCAGTGTTCGAGGAACACTTATTAACATGCCTAGAGCGTTTATATACATAGAGAAATAGAAGAAAAATCATATAGAAGGAGATGTACATACTCCTATTAAATTGTGTTGAAGAGAACTATGGAAAAATGACAGTGGCGTATCTGCCAAATGGACCTGGGGTGTGCTCATAGTAGGATGTGAGTTCATATAATTTAGGGGCTGGTGCACTTTGTTTGCACACGAGGCTGACCCCAAAATCATATCATGTAGAGAGTTAAGTGAAATATACACCAGATATGAAAAGGCCAGGGTGTCTTTTATGTTGCAGGGTTTTATTTCCTGTTACCAGCCGGTGACAGGAAACCTGAAGTACTATAAGAAGACAGTAACGTCTCCAGTGCAGCGTATTCTGTATATTATTATCAAGTGAATCTCTGAGAGCAGCAGTTCTTTGCAGAGACATACCATCGAGTTGAATCTTCACGTAGGAAATTAAAGGTGATGTGCCACAGTCTGGGCACTCTGACAATTTATCTGGAGTTAAATTGATTCCCATACTAATAAACTATAACTCTCATGGGGGATGATGACAACCACAGCTCCTCCAATAACTGACTCACATCAATACTTAGTAAATAATAGTCTGTGAAAACACCTGAAGGAACATTTTAAGATTAATATTATTATTGTTGGAACCAGAGTCCTTGTTTTTAGTTCACTATTAGTGTAACATATATTTTCTTCAGTTTTAAAGACCTGTCCAAAGAAATAGAACAGGCACAATAAAATTGTACAAAAAATATTATAAATTCAAACTTAAACCACAGACTTATTAAGTTCCTTATAGTGAGTTATATTGTGTTGTTTTGTTGTACCATCATTTCATTGCATACCCTAGACACTAGCCACATCAAACACCACACATTAGAAATAACATACAGCACCGTGTGAGATCTAGAGAGGTAGCGTTAGGTCCCTTGAGAATTCATCAACATCATCTATTAGACTCAAGGTCTTACATAGCTTGACCTCACACGGTTGACACATACATAACAACATTCATTATCTTTTACCATCATAACTTCTCCAGCAAAATTAAACTTTGCTACATAAATTGGGGTCTCCTGTCCCGGGATTATACTTAGTAACATCATATTATTGAACCCAGGGAATCCCCATTATTGAAATTTCTCCAAGAATTTGGGAAAGTTGATAAATTGTCAGAGCCTGGAATAAGTTAATTAGAATTGTTATTATTATAGTAGTAAATTTTAACATTTTAAAATTGATCAGATGGCAGACCTGGCCAAATTCAGATCTGCTGCTATGCTAGCTGCAAAAGAGATGGGTATGGATGGGCCAGAGCTGGTCCAGTATGTAACAGCTGAAGTTGATAAATTCATTGCAAGAGATAGGGAAGATAGAAAGTTAGAGGCAGAAAGAAAATTAGAGGCTGAAAAAGAAATTAAAAGATTGCAAATTGAGGCTGACAAAGAGGCTAGGGCATTGGAGGCTGACAGGGAGGCTGAGATTAAACGGCTCCAATTTTGAAGAAAAGAAATTGGAGGCAGAGGAAAGAAGACTGGCTGCTGCAAGGGAAGCAGAGGAAAGAAGACTGGCTGCTGAAAGGGAAGCAGAAAAGGAGGAGAAGAGATTACAGAGGGAGCACGAGTTACGACTAAGGGAGTTGGAATTTCAAGGCCATGCTCCCGAAAATGGTGCCAGCCCCTCTACCTCTGATGCCACTGCCAGTCATGGAGCCTCAACCTCAGCTATGGGGTTCCATTTAGATCGTTTTGTTGAGAGGGACGATGACATTGAATCATTTTTAAGCAGGTTTGAGGTATTAGCCAGCACCTATGGGTTGGAAAAAGAGAGATGGAGTTTAAAGTTATCCCAGGGTCATAAGGGAACATCTTATGAAGTGTTTGCAAAGATGAGTAAAGATGACCAAGACAATTATGACATGTTAAAGCAGGCTCTGTTGTTAAGATATGAGAAAAATTGAGAATTTTATAGGAAGAAGTTTAGAAATGCCAAGCTTTTGTCTGGGGAGACATACCACCAATTCTCTGCCAGATTGGAAACCTATTTGGAGAAATGGACTGCTCTGGGGAAGACCCAAGATCTTAAAGAGATGATCATGATAGAGCAATTAAGAGAGTCCATAGCTTCAGACCTGAGAAAGTTTCTCATGGAACAAGGTGCAGAGAGGTTGGGTGAGGTACTTAATGTCGCTGAGAGGTATCAGGCGGCCCAGGCAGAGGTAGCTGGCGCAAAAAAGAAGCATGTAGATAACTATAAGGCCCCACAAAACTATAATAAATTGGATAACGAAGATCAGGGTAACAAAGGTAAGCCAAACTTTGATAGGCCACGAAATGATTATCGAGATAGAAACCCACAGTTCAATGACCAAAAATATAATGAAAGAAAACCTTTCCACCAAGGAAAGTTATGGTGTAGATGGTGCAAGAAGAACAATCATGACACCAAAGTATGTACTAAGAAACCTTCTTCCTTCGCTGCAATAAAAACGGGGAACAAGGGATTAAAGGTGAAACCTACGAGACAGCAGGAACCTTATCACCCCCAGTTTGTGAAGATGTTGTATGTAATGGGGTCACAATTAGGTGCCTCTATGATACAGGTTTAGATTATGACTCAGTCGTGAGCTCTCACCTGGTGCGCGCAGATCAATACACCACAGAAACAGTGGAGATCCAAACAGCAACCAAGGACGTAGCAACCATGACACTTCCCATTGCTAGAATCAGTGTAAAAACTCGCTATGTGGAAGGAGTGATTAAAGCAGCAGTGATAAACGAACCAATCTACCCTCTGATATTGGGGTGTAGATACGTCTTCTTGGGGAATCCCAAGAGACCTGTGAGCATGGCAACAGTGCAGACCAGATCACAGTCAAAGAAGGAGGATAACCCTATAAATACTCATCCAGAGGAGATGAGGAAGGCACAGGCTGAGGACAGATCATTCAAGCCATGTTTTAAAAAATTGTCTAAATGCCACACACCTCCAAGCAAAGGAGACTACTATATGAAGAATAAACTGATCTATAGGAAGGATGGAACTGGAGCAAATGGTCACGGACAGCTGGTTTTTCCCACTTCATATAGGGAGAAAGTGATGGAACTAGGGCATGCGATTCCCTTCAGTGGTCATATGGGGATCAGCGCAACAGGACAGCGTACAGCTTGTCATTATTTCTGGCCAGGGATAACGGAAGATATAAAAAGATATGTAAAATCCTGTCCAGAATGCCAGAGAGTAGCTCCAAAGCATTGGACTGCTCCAGCAACTCTAGGGGAGATACCCATAGTGGGAACACCTTTTGAGATGGTTGCAATGGATATTGTGGGACCTCTCACTCGGACCAAGAGGAGAAACAGTTACATCCTCATTCTGGTGGACACTTGTTCTATGTGGGGAGAGGTGGTAGCCCTGTCGTCAATTGATTCGAAGCATGTGGCAGAGGCATTACTTGCTATATTCACGAGGTTAGGATTTCCACATCAAATCTTGACTGATAACGGCTCACAGTTCAAGGGGAAACTAACGGAAGAAGTTTTCAGGATCTTCCAGGCCAAGCACTTTCATTGTAGTCCGTATCACCCCCAAGGGAACGGCCAGGTGGAGAGGTTCAATTGCATTTCTATCCTGCGAAAGCTGGCCCATGAAAAACCTGATACGTGGGATCAATATTTGGCCGCTGCGTTGTTTGCGTATCGGGAAGTTCCACATAATTCGACCGGAATGGCACCGGCAACCCTGTTATTTGGGAGGCCAATCAAAGGTCCACTGGAAGCCTTGTTAAGGACGTGGACAGATGAGAAGGCAGAAGAAACTGTTACCTCATCATATCAATATGTGAACGAGCTGACCACTCGTCTAAAAACTGGCTGGAAACTTGCTAATGACAATTTGAGACAAGCCAGGAAGAAACATGCTGCATACTATAATAAGAAAGCGAAGGATAGAGAACTAGCTGTGGGAGAGAAGGTGCTTCTTCTACTACCCGGCAGCAGTAACAACTTGCAAATTGGATGGCAAGGTCCATATACGGTTCTAGAGAAGGTGTCTAGAACTAATTATAAAATCGATCAGAAGGGGAAAGAGAAAATATATCATGTGAACCTTCTAAAGAAGTATCTGGACAGGCAAATCCAGGAAGGAACTCACTTAATGACCTTGTCTATCGCAACGGGGATGAAAAATGAACCACTCACCTCTTATGAATACCCCCTACACCCCTGTGAGACCGCTGCACAGGTAAAAGTCAGTAAACACTTGACGAAAAATCAGAGGGAGAGGATTCAATAGGTTCTAATTGATCATACGGACGTGTTAACGGACAAACCGGGGCACACCAATTTGTTGGAATATGATATGAAGTTAATAGACCCAACACCAATCTGTATGCGAGCCTATTCTATTCCTTTCGCTAAGGAGAAAGCTTTGAAAGAGGAGATCGATTATCTGTTGAAAGAAGGGATTATTTCTCACAGTGAATCTCCATATAGCTCTAGTGTGGTTTTGTTGCGGAAACCATCTGGGGAACATAGACTGTGCATAGATTACAGGAAACTGAATGCTGTCACAGAAGGTCAGGTGGATCCATTACCTGATACAAATCAGCTGTTTGCCAGGCTGAACAAGGCCAAATATTTTTCTAAGGTTGATCTTAGCAAAGGCTATTATCAAATCCCAGTGAAGCCTGAGGTTCGACCTTATTTAGCCTTTAGCACCTCGGAAGGACATTATGAGTTCAACATGTTGCCGTTTGGGTTGAAAAATGCTCCGAGTGTGTTTTCTAGGATGATGCGAAAATTGTTGGATCCACTGAATAATCCATGCATCACTAATTTTATGGATGATATCCTCATCGCTACTGAAACGTTTGAGGAACACGTTAACTCTTTGACTATGTTGTTTGATAGACTCAGAGAGGCTAACTTGACTGCTAGACCAACAAAATGTTGTATTGGATGTAAAGAGTTGGAATTCTTGGGACATACTGTATATCAGGGTAGCATGACCCCTGACCCCAAGAACCTTGAGAAACTGCAGAGAGCACCGAGACCACAGACAAAGAAAGATGTGCGATCTTTTGTGTCGTTGTGTGGATTTTATCAAAAATACATAAAGAATTTTAACTCTATATGTGCTCCTCTGACGGATTTAACTCGCAAGGGCCAACCTGATAAAATTGTTTGGTCAGCACAGTGTGAATTGGCATACCAAGAGTTAAAGGAAAAACTCACTAGCAAGCCTATTTTAAAATTGCCTGATTTGACTCAGGAATTCGTGGTAAGAACGGACGCAAGCAATGTGGGCTTGGGGGCCACTTTGTTACAAAGGTCCTCTTCACCAAATGGGGAATTGAACCCAGTCGCTTATGCTAGCCGCAAGTTGAACAAGGCGGAACAAAACTATTCAACAAGTGAGAAAGAGTGTTTAGCTTTGATCTGGGCTATAAAAAAGTTCCAGATCTATCTCTATGGTAGGCCATTTGTGGTCCAAACGGATCATCAACCCCTCGTATTTTTGTCACAGGCCAAGCATGAAAATGCTCGGTTATTACGATGGTCGTTGCTCATACAGCCTTATTCATTCACTATTGAATACATTCCCGGGTCGCAAAATGTTGGTGCAGATTTCTTGAGTAGGCATCCTTTTGACGAAAATCAGAGTATTCACAAGGCCTAAGGAGCAAATTTGATCTATGTGTATCACTGTTCTTGAACTTGCATCAGAAGCATGTTCTTAAGTGGGGAGATGTGTGGTGATTTACATTGATACACCGATCAAATAGTAATAATACCATTTGTTTATAACGATAAAATAATGTAGAAATAAAAATAGTGGAGTTGTGACGCTTCTTCTTCACCCACGCCACCATCGTGTTGATTTTAGCAGACAGTATTGTAGAGTAAATAGTACTATCGTTTCTAATGTCCTTGAAAAACTATTTATAACATTTTGAGACGAAAGGCTTATTCGTCTAGAAGGAGTGAGAGAGGAGCGACAGAAAAATGATACCATTGTCACGCGTTGGTTTGAAACACAAATTGGCAGCGAACGCGTCGGGTAGTGATAACGTAGGGTAAAATTAAATAGAACATGTTTGAAACAAATCAAGACGTAACCCTTTTCCGCATAACATGTTTGAAGCAAAAATCTATGTAAGGCCAATATTTGTTCGTTCTATAGTCACACAGTGGAAATGTATACACACACAGACAGCGCATTGCCTGCCAAGTAGTACATTTTATGACGTAACGGACTAGTGGTTTCAGTTTGAACAACGAGAGAGAGGGGAAAAGATGGAGTATTTATAGAAAAGTAGAAATTGACAACTAATATGGAAAATATATGGAAATCATAATTACAGGGACCACGGCCATAAAATTTAGTTAGTTTAATAGCATATCTTCTCCTGAGCAATAATATGTTTTAATATACAAAATCCTCCATGTAATAATCAAGATATTGACATAATACTAGATAGTCACGAACGGACTGACGAACAGACCCTCATGTTTGCATTCACTATTCATAACATTTTGGGGACGCGGTTTTGAAAAAGAGGCATGAGAGGGAAAGTGAAATTTGATTGGTTAGTAATAGGAGGATAGGAGAGATATTATTGGGTGGTCCAAACTAAGTATATTTGTAGAGTGATATCCAAGACAGAATTACTAACAGACTGTGAAACACGCAGTTTGTTTGGAGTTTGGTTTTTTTTTAAATTTCAATTCGAAACGGGGGGACGCTGGATTTCATTGGCCAGCCTCTTTTATAATATCCCAAGCTTCCAAGGCTTGTCGCCATTTGTATAGAATCATTTCCAGACTCAGGACGTTGAGAATAGAAGTGTGACTTTGTTGTTAAAACTAAAACTAATAAAATAAAAAATAGTCACAGTCTAGCCAGCAGCAGAACTGAATGTGTGCCAGTCATCGTACCTGTGTTTTATTTCATTGAATTGTGGTAAGAGGAATTGAATTATTATTATGTATTCTTTGAAAAGGCAAAAGTTTGATACTGCCAAGTGGGAAAGTGTATGACATGCCTAAAGAGACAGTTTGGGTATTCTCATTTGATTTATGTTTGAATATTGCATTGTTGTAATTAATAAGTATTGTAAGACCAAGATAGAATAGCAAGCCTCAGTGTTCGAGGAACACTTATTAACATGCCTAGAGCGTTTATATACATAGAGAAATAGAAGAAAATCATATAGAAGGAGATGTACATACTCCTATTAAATTGTGTTGAAGAGAACTATGGAAAAATGACAGTGGCGTATCTGTCAAATGGACCTGGGGTGTGCTCATAGTAGGATGTGAGTTCATATAATTTAGGGGCTGGTGCACTTTGTTTGCACACGAGGCTGATCCCAAAATCATATCATGTAGAGAGTTAAGTGAAATATACACCAGATATGAAAAGGCCAGGGTGTCTTTTATGTTGCAGGGTTTTATTTCCTGTTACCAGCCGGTGACAGGAAACCTGAAGTACTATACGAAGACAGTAACGTCTCCAGTACAGCGTATTCTGTATTTATTATCAAGTGAATCTCTGAGAGCAGCAGTTCTTTGCAGAGACATACCATCGAGTTGAATCTTCACGTGGGAAATTAAAGGTGATGTGCCACAGTCTGGGCACTCTGACAATTTATCTGGAGTTAAATTGATTCCCATACAAATAAACTATAACTCTCAGGGGGATGATGACAACCACAGCTCCTCCAATAACTGACTCACATCAATACTTAGTAAATAATAGTCTGTGAAAACACCTGAAGGAACATTTTAAGATTAATATTATTATTGTTGGACCCAGAGTCCTTGTTTTTTTTTTTTTTTTTAGTTCACTATTAGTGTAACATCACCCGTGTGTTACCGGGGCCCGAAAGGGGAGCAAAGAATAGTAACACTGCACCCTACCACGCATGTCGTAAAAAGCGACTAAGGAGGGTATGGGCAAGGGGATGTTTACCCCATCCCGTAAAAACTTCGTACAGTGGGCTGATCACCTGCTTGCCAACCAATCTGATTACGGAAACAATGATAGATTGTTTGGTCTGTTTTTGTTCCACAAAGACGCCACCAGGCGTGGTGGAAACAGCGATAGATTGATCAATTTGTTGTTGCCCTAAGACGCCACTAGGCGTACTGGCCACATACTGCTTTGCCGGTTGATGGCTAAGGATGGAAGAAGAAGAAGAATTAGTGTAACATATATTTTCTTCAGTTTTAAAGACCTGTCCAAAGAAATAGAAGGACAGGCACAATAAAATTGTACAAAAAATATTATAAATTCAAACTTAAACCACAGACTTATTAAGTTCCTTATAGTGAGTTATATTGTGTTGTTTTGTTGTACCATCATTTCATTGCATACCCTAGACACTAGCCACTTCAAACACCACACATTAGAAATAACATACAGCACCGTGTGAGATCTAGAGAGGTAGCGTAGGTCCCTTGAGAATTCATCAACATCATCTATTAGACTCAAGGTCTTACATAGCTTGACCTCACACGGTTGACACATACATAACAACATTCATTATCTTTTACCATCATAACCTCTCCAGCAAAATTAAACTTTGCTACACTAGACATAAACAGAAACCGCTGGTAGGTTTAGGGTATGACACAGATACTGTATAAAGGAAGAGAAACATACAAAATACTTAACCATAACAGTATTCACAATCCTTTTCTACCCGCGTAAAATATAACATAGTTATCCACTTCGGTTATAACTTAAATTATAAACTGCAAGCTTAGAGCTTGTCTCATCGTTTAAACTTTCGTGAAATAATTTCTAATATTTGAAAAAAATAAATCATCATGAATTAGAAATATATATAAATATATTTCGTCAATACTCAATGATGAATCAGTGCATTTACTAGTTAGTTAAAAATATTCTCGGACTGGTTGCTAGCAATTTAATTAAACTTATTAATAGCTGTATGAGTTTTTTTTTAGCTAGAAATTATAAGTTATTGCTATCCACTGTAACACGGTACTTAGAGAAAATATAACTGACTTTCATTTAATCGCTCTACACATAAATCTAGTAAAGATATAATAGGCGATTTACCACTAAATCACTCACAAATACTGTCAATATATTTACCTCAACACAGAACTACTAAGAACTATTTCCAATTCGACCAACTAAATGATGCTTCTATTAACAGAGATCTTAGGAATCGAAAGCTAGATGCAGTGGCGGTTCCAGGGGGTTGTCATTGGGGTGCTGCACTGTTCATTCATTAAAAATACTATACATAACACTCACAAATTGTGACCACCATGTAAAATATCATCCCAGACACAAATTATTAGTGTCTTATCTCATCTAAAAATCTGTCAAGAAGTTCTGAAACGTTATTTTAAAAGTTTACTGCAACTGAGAGTAATCATTGTCAGTCGTAGCAGCTTCCCGAGTCTCAAACCAGGTTACACAGACATGTATGCTGCTATTTCTCGTGTTTAAAATTGTCATTGTAAGTTCCCTTTAATTATAGATAATTTCCACTTGAGCTGTGTTCCGTTGCAGCTCTAGTTAAAAAATTCAAACCAATCGCAGTTTGCCTCATGCTGTGTGTATAACAAGCATTCGCTTATAAGAGGTCAAGGTCACTTGAGCTGTCATCGTTTGCAGCCCTTACCACACTACGGTGTTGGATAATTTTTTTTTTGGTTGTATTTAACCCTTCCGGTGTAACCTCAATTTTTTGTATTTTTTAGTCTGTCCGGATTATGTATTATAATGTAGTAGAGACAGTATGTAGTCCTTTTCTTTACAGGGGGTGCTGCAGCTCAACAGCTCATTAAAGAAAGCCGCCACTGGCTAGATGGCAATCGACCAACTAAATGATGATTCTATCAACAGAGATCTTAGGAATCGAATGCTAGATGGTTCTAGTCTTGACTGCGGAGTACTGAATGAATGAAAGTCTAAACCGCTCTAGTATAAATATCTCTCTGATGAAAGGAAAATGGTTACGTCTAAAACCCGAGACAGACTCCAATTCCAGATGTTTACACCTAGGGAAAATCTACATATTCCTTAAACTCGTTCTGCGCATCAAACAAATTTCTTCGCCCTCATGCCGAACCAGATTCCCTCTGTTGCGTATGGACTCATTTGAGAACCGACGTAACGTAATAGACCAGACCCCGTGCGAACATTTCCTCGACTTACAGGATCACACGAATACTGCCTGCAGACTATGGCCATAAAACGTAATATAAGCGAACTCGTCTTAGATCTAAGATTCCGTTATATCACTTGTCTAGAAGAAGAAGAAGAAGAAGAAGTGAAACCGACTCGCGTTACTCATTTCGTCTGCTCGTAAACCTACATCAAAGAAAATGCAATTAAATGCTAACAGCCATAAACTGCTTGCTAAATTAGAAAAGAAATGACAAAAGTTAGAATGGGAGAATTTTGTCCCAACGGGCGTGGGTGATGGGGACGAAGAAGACGAAAATAAAGACAAAGAGAAAGATATAAGAAATCGATAACATAACTGACAAAAACACAGTTTGTCCGAGAAAGAGAAAGCGGGGAAAGAATAATTATATTTGGCTATAACCCATGTACTTATTTTGTATTTTGCTTATGCAAGTTTTCCTAAAGCTGCTCCTTTATTTCATTTTCAGAATAGATTAACTTATAACTCTGTTCTTTATTGCAGAGGGAATTTTAGACCATAGCGTAAAAACCTTTGACTCTTTCGGGGGTTAATAACTTTGCTCTAACGGGATCTTGTCTCAACAGAGGGAGGGAGGATTAAACCTATGAGTCTAACGCTTTAATTAACTCATTAACCTATGTTCATTGTATTTGATTTTGATATTCAAAGATATTGTTGTGTTGTAGTTTCTTTATGATAAATAAAATTTACATAAACTTTATTTACGTGTGTCGGTTAGCTTGTTCCAAAAGATCCCAATTCCATAGTTATAGGTTTCACGTATGTGCGTCTAATTGTCGTCACGTATCTGTGTGTGTATAGAAGTGAGTGGTTGAATATATCTATATATTTATAGGGAAACTGTCTGATCTACAAATCTCCGCCGTAATCGATAGGCTGGATTGATTATCTCTCAAATCCAGGGACAGATTTTTACCTTTCACCATTTCACTTGTGAAAAATCTATTTCTTTACCTAATCTCTCACTGAGCTATCACCTGTTCTAGTCCTATTCAGGCTGGGCCAAAATTGATCTTAATTACTCTATCAAAATATACGACATATATATATATATATATATATATATTATATATATATATATATATATATATATATATATATATATATATATATATATATATATATATATATATATATAATGGGCTGGAGGAGCTGTGTAAAAGCTTGAGGGTGTTTGGTTTGGTACCTAAGTGATTTGTCATAAGTAATATGTTTTATAAGAACCGCATTAGACGTTCACCCACTCCCTGCCCCCCACCCCTCCCCCACCGCCCCCCCCCCGCCCCCCCCCCCCCCCCCCCCCCAATACATTTTTCCTTATCCTTCAAAATAGTGCTCACACTTGAATACGACAATTCGAACTTGAATGCCAACTCAGTTATTTCCATTCCTTACTCGTAATGATTCAATATTTCGTGTTTAACTTCCAATGTTATGACTTCCCTCACTTTTTTGATAAGGTAGGGTGACCATATCGTTCAGAGCAAAAAGAAGGACAAGAGAGGACATTATACAGAAAAGGGAGGACAAAAAGTAGGACATTTATTTTAATTTATAAATGACAGAGAAATACATTCAGCTTCTCATTCTTCTCTTCCATGACGAAAACATGGGTACGGTATTTTTTAGAAAGTTTGTCTGTAAATTTGCATTTTCTCTTCAGCATACTGATTGATCATCTGGAACAAATAACATTTAAAAAATTAACCATAATATTAACAAAAAGCACGCAACCTCAAACCACGTTCTTGAAATTTTGCTAGACGATGATTGATGTTTTTTTCTGGTTCCTTAAACAGTTTTTATTTTTCGACATATTTTATTGTAATGTATTTCTACTTTCATGGTAAGTTGACTTAAGCAAGCAATTGCTTCGATGAATCTAGGTGGATAAACTGTAGATTATCATAAACAGTAAACACGCGACAAAAGCTAACGCTACACGCTGTCCACATATGACCGAAAAGCGAAGCTGGCTGCTTATGAAGATCGAAACCGTAAACCCGGAGCGAAAAGCGATGCTAAATATGTAATATCGGAAGTGGAAATGCTACTCAATTGCCGATGTAATTGGTAGAGAAGCCAACTTCTGAACTCTAAATTTAACGCTACGCTGTTACCAATAGAGAAAATCTCCCATTTTTACGTGGGGTACCGCCAGAGACAGGGAATTCACAAAAATGTGTGCGGACAGTAATTTTTACCCCCAAAATGAGGACGTGTCCGCATAAATGAGGACGTATGGTAACCCTAATCCTGGGCATCATTTTCCCTATTCCCGGACTTTGCTGAAGGCCTAAAATTTAAGAAAACAAACTCACAATTTAAGTTTTTTTTTTTAACAAAGTATCACGTTCAACCCTTGATGGGTTATAATTAGGATATGTAGTGAATTTATTAAGAGTTTTGCGACAGAGATGGAAGAAAACAAACACACAGTTTACGAGCTTTGCGACAGAGATGCGGATTTAGCTGCATCCGATATAGCTGCAGATTCATTTTCTGTGCTTGCATTTTCAACATATACTTCTTCTTCTTCCTCCTCGTTCGTCCTGAAAAGGACGTTGGTTGCGTTGTGCCCGTTTACAGCGAAGCTGCGATATTTGCACCTTTCGGCCGACACATCCGACTTCCGCAAGGCATTTTTTGGGACCGGTTAGCCTTCCCTCTTCGATCCCTATTCACTCGGCCAGACTGCAGTGATGCAGCCTGTTTCCAGGACCACCACTTGGAGGTGGAGTAGGGTCTTGGTCAGCTCTGGTTTGCTGACCCTGACGCAAGCAGTCAAGCTATGGGTCGCTGACTGCATTCTCGTTTGTTGCGTCTTTGGGTCCATATAGCCTACAATTAGGCCTACTCCTCTTTCGTGATTTCCTCTGGACTACATTATGTTGTAGCTGTCAGAAATTCTCCTGTTCCGATATATCGCATTTCACACAGTCTTACTCTTAAATTTGCATCATTTTTTTCCATTTCTTTCCTGTTCTACCGGACCGTTCCAAGTTCCGTTGGTCACGTTCACATTTTGCCGAACATTGAAATAGTAAATATTTTGGCTAACATAGTACATTCTCTCTTATCACGCATGCGCACTTAAAGTACTTCCGACAAGGAACTGACAGGTTCAACATATACACCGTTCAGGTAAGCGCCAGGTAAATAAGAAAATGCTGATAAAAGCTGACATTGATAGCATCATTTTGTCTTAAGAATATACAACCAAACTGGACATTTCAGGTGATAAAGCAAGCATGGCTTGTCATCTAATAGGCCTATATAAAATATTAAATCAAGCTAATTGTAGTGTTAAAGGGAAAATGACATCAGTCGAGCCAGTCATTCTGTTTAGGCCTACTACAAGTACGACCCAGCTATATATTAGTTAGGCTGGGTAATAAACACTGAACACACGATCATTAAAAACAAAACTTAGTTGAAATGAAGAACCTCGGGATGGGTGTTCGATACGGCCTTAAAAAAAAGAATTCGCTGTGCTGTCAAAGTCCCTGTGTTTTTCATTGTTAAATCATCCCTATAGGCCTAGGCCTATGTGACTCAGTTCTGATTTATAGAGCTGCTTGTAACAGTGAGATTTCCTATCTTGGACTCTCCTTGTATGTAATGTTATTAGCTCTGGAAATTCACCTGAAATATTTATCTGGCTTTCTTTGCTCATTATGGGAGACCTGACAAAAATCAAATTTATGTACTTTTATTTCTTCTTTGTTTTTGTCAGTTAAAAAAAAAAGTGATTGTTATCTGACATGAAATGCAGAGTGAACTATTGGAAGTTGTGCATTTAGGTTAGGGATCCCATTCGTCCCGTTTTCCCCGGGACAGTCCCGTTTTTTTGGATAAAATGTCATGGTGTCCCGAATTTATTCCAAATGTCCCGCTTTTTAAGGGTCCTTCCTGAAAAAAAAATCTTTGGGTAACGGATTTTATTCCGTGTTTTAGTAGTGTTACTTTATCATTTTCCGGTTACAGTGGACCCTCGGTTTGAATCTCGAACAAAAATTCGAAAGTCGACCAAAACAGTGTTCAGTGAGCATCTGCCAAATGATTTAATGCGTATTAGCATTATTATACAGTATTTTTATCGTTTTTCATCCACATAATGCCGAAACGTAAATGCAGTATAAATGATAACATTACAAGAGAATTTCCCTTCATTAAAGGTGTAAATGAAAATGTGGAATGTACTTTATGCAGCTCTTCAGTCTATGGATTGGATCAATTTGAAGGGAAAGGAGTCTGTGACTTGGAAGAACATCCAAGAAAGCTACATATTCATGAAGACAGTGTCACCAAATTTTACTGTGAATGAAGAGGACTTATTTGATAAATTTTCATGTGTGAAAAAATATTGTGAAAGCAAATTTGATGTGTGGAGTGAACTGAAGGATCAAAGTGTCAGTGAAAAATGGTGTGAGATGTTCGCTCATTTTACAAAGGATATAAATGCTGAGAACCTGAAATGCCTAGTTAGTTTTTGTTTGGCACTGCCAGGATCCAATGCAGCTGTTGAACGTGTTTTTTCATTAATAAATGCGCTTTGGACGAGACGAAAAAAACAGACTTAAAATTGAGACAGTGAAAGCTTTAACCATTATAAAGACCCATTTTAAGGATTTCTCTTGTGCTGAGTTCTATGTCCAAATGTCAGAAGAAACAAAACTTCTTGAACAGGCCCATAAATCTGATAAATATCCTGATGAATCTGAAATATAAACTTGGCTATTGTGTATTTTTTAAAGGTGCAATTTTTCTAATTAAGTACGAGCTATGTTTGTAATTAAGAATTCTTTTTTAAAGTGTATCTTATTTTAATTGCAACATATAATATTTAATAGATTTATTTGTGCTTTACCTTAATTTTTAACATGTCCCGTTTTTTTACAAAATGTCCCGTGTTTTTTAGGTAAAAATTTAGAAATGTCCCGGTTTTTAAACAAAACATTATGGGAACCCTAATTTAGGTGCCTAAGATAAACTGCCATTGCTGCCAGAGAGAGACAGTTTCCATAGTGATGTCAATGCATGGAGGCATATCTGGAGTCATCCTTATATGACCACCAGCCATGCACAGTGCTACAATATACGTACGTGGAAGTGAACCTATGCCTGTGAGGCTAATTACATCCTCATTGACTCTTGAAATCATCCACACACTTCCCGGGATTCCCTCTGTGGTGAAACTTGTTGAAAACCCAGCATTGCACACTAAGCTTGGAGAAGTCACTTGAGCCCCAGGTGTAATTCTTTGGCTTTGACACTATGGACCCAGTGATATGCAGGGGAATCCAAGAAGTGACTCTCTGCAGCATGTGACAATTCCTTAGGAGAGCCCAGAACCAGAGTACAGTATTTTAGCTCTGAATAGTTGGAGAGCCCCCTTGGATGGCGGGGAATGCACTGTATGCCACACACTTCTTACTCCTAGCTTGGGACCAGATGTGATGATCCTTTAAATGCAAGCCAAGCTGGAGAAACTGGAGCTCATGACTTCAACTCAACATGTTTCAGATTTGCAGAAAAGCCACAGGAAAAGCCTAGATCTACAGTGTAGATAATACCAAGGAGTCTTCAATCTGGTATTGGCTGCTAAAGAGCGAGAAGCTCAGCATCCCTAGTTAAACAACAACGACAACATAGTAATGTTTAATGCACCTCCAGTATTGTTTGGTTGTACAGCTGGAAGTAAATACTTAACTAAACCTGATGTTGTTTCAGAATAAGCTAAGAAAAGATTAACCATCACTGACTGTTGCTAAGTAAGCATTGACAAGTTGCACCATGTCGACCCCTGGTTATCCAGCTTACTACTATGGAGACTCACACACTGGCAGTGTTTCTAACCTCAGTGAAGGAGGTATGAAACGTTATGCTTCCAAGTCCAGCATTGCTGGTGGCCAGAGTCTCACAGGATCTAGGTAAGTTGTATAGATCATGCAGCATTAGCTTTGTGATGTTGTGTAGGTGCAGAACATGGTCCATGCTATCACACACATTTTTTTTTACTGTAAAAATAATGTTTTTGTAAATGTCATGGTTATTTATTCACACGGAGCAGCATTTCTCAAAGTGGGTGGTATTGTCCCCTGGGAGGCAGTGGGATTAACTAGGGATGGGTTGATAAGAGGCAAGTGGGCAACAGGGGCAATGGAGATGGGTCTGTCTGAGCGCGCTGTTCACTTATTTATGATTGACTTTGCTGCAGCCTAGAGTGAACACTTTCCTTTCTTCATCTTTAAAATGTTGATGCTGCCAATGAAATGGGAAAGGGAGAGTCAGCCTGAGATAGAAAGAAGGAACTAAAAGGGACAAGTGAACAATTTTGACTGAGATTTGTACTAATGTATTTTAATGTTATTGTTGTTATTGTCTTCCTTAATGGGTCATGCAAACTGCTGTTCTGAAGAATGCTTTTTATAAGGTAGAGTAGGAGGATGAGTTATGGAACCTGGTGGCAATGGCCCGAAAAGTGTGAGAACCACTGACATAGGGGATTATCAAGATACTGTGTACAGTGTGTTGTATTCCATCCACATTGTGGCTTTCTTTATACAGCACTGTGTTTATAATTGGTATCATAGAAAAGCCACGATAGCACAGTGGTTAGCGCACTGACTTCCTAGCTCAGTGGTCCATGGTTCAATCCCCAGTTGAGGTGGGATTTTTAGACAGCAAACGGCTCCGAGGTCGACCCAGCCTCATGAATATGGTACCAGAGCAACTCTGGGAAGGTTAAGGTGGCCTTCATGATGCTGACCACATCACCCCTAGTGTGCCGATGGTCAAGAAAATATGCCTCAGTGGGCATGTAATGGGATCCTTTACTTTTTTTTTTTTTTTAATTGACAGGCGTTTATGTAGTTGATGTAATTTTTTGTTCTCAATCATTATGGTAATGAGCTTATAGATGTTTATATTGCAGACAAATCTGTATATTATCCTTGGTATTCTGTTTTATAAGGATATGGCTATGCTAAATCGTGTTTAAGTTTTTTTTTGATGTGTCAGTCATATAGAACAGTACATTTGTTTTTTATGGATTACTATTGTACATGATAACAACTTTTCAGTTACTTGTTTTTTCTTTTGGAAAAAAAAAAACAAAGAAATAAAAAACTTGGCAGAGGCAAGTCTAAATCTGTTCTCACATAATCTACACTTTGTTGGTGACCAGTATACATTCCTCAGACCTGAAAAGAAGTTTATGACTCATAACTAGATACAAAGCTTATTGAGTTGATGGGCTGCATACAGATTCAATGTAATTACCGTCATGTCTTGCCTGAAATGCAGAAGATTGAAGAAAAAAAAAACAGATATTATCTAACAGTAATGTTTGTTACATAGTATATCCAGATTATCCACCTGACCACTTTCTAACTTCACATTATTAACACAGCTTTTTCAGACTAAATCTTATTTCACTAAAATATATCTCACTGGCTTTTTTTAGCTATTTTTTTCACTAATTGTAAACTTACTATACTTTGGTAATATTTTTCAGATCTCTGCTGTATGGAAGCCGGAGAAGTTTGTACTCAACATACACAATGTCAGGCATGTCCTATGTTTTGCCAGTTGTAGCTAAACAGCCTGATCCATGGCGACGTCCTGCTGACAACTGGCCAATAGCGTTTCTCTCCCTGTTCATCAACCCAATTTTTGGTGTATTTGCTATTTTATTGGCTGGTATGTATAGTCGTCATCTTCAAGTGTCATATCAGCTGGTGTTGTTGACCATGTCTCTCCACAGATTCCTTTGGCCAGTGTTGTTGATTAACCCTTTCAGCACCAGTATGACGTACGCCGTACGGCATAAATCTTCACAATTTTTGTTGCTGTGCCGTACCACGTACGTCACGGAAGTAGCGCGATACCTCGTTCCCATTCACCTACATGACGTACGGCGTACGTCCTATTTTAAAAGCACCAGAACTCTTCTGTTTACAACCGTATCGGAAATTGCTGGGCATAATCGGATTCAGCATTGAAAAATCTGGCCACTAAGCTTGAAACGAACAAAATATTTTACTGCTAGCGAATACAGTAGTACTGATAATAGTGATTTTACAAAAGCGAAAGTTCAAACATGGACGTTGCCATACCGCCGAACAATAAACATCTTGTGGAAAAAAGAGCATGAAAATTCTTGTTTGAGTTGAATTCGGCACTTTAAAAAATTCATTTCACCTTGCAATGCCCCCTTCTGACAACTCTTTTTATTGAGATTACTGGTAATCTTTACCTTTAGTGCCATCGAGTATGTTTTAATATGTGTATTTTCGTAACCATTTACAAGTTGAGGTTAGGTTTAGGGTTACCCTAATTCTAATGCTGACTCAATACCTTTGCTTACATATCGACGGACTAAATGTAAAGATTACCCTGTTCAGAAAAAGAGTTTGTGTAGTCTGGTTCAGAATATACTTTTAATGGGTTTCCTTTTACAATAAACTGTTTACAGTCAAATTAAAAATATGACCCCTAAAATTACAATTATCCTGTCATTCAGGGGAACGAAATAAGCTGAAAATAATGGTGTCATTTGGAATGAAAAACCTGTCGTTGCGAAAGGGTTAATTTTGTTGTTGTCTTATTTTCATATCAAAGTGTTAAACTCTTCTTTATCTTTAATATTTGCATACAATGTGTATGAGGGATTTCAGAGTAAGCAAGTAACAGTTGCTGTGGCAATTGACCTGTAGAATACATACAACAGTGTGAACTCTGTGACCTTAATGGCATGTGGTGTAAACCCTAGGCTAACAAGATAGATAGCATCTGCCTTAGCAGAAAGATCAGTCACATTTTGCCTGGGAACATGGACGTAAAAACAGACGCACATAAGTTTGGGACCACCCCAGAATTCACCACTATCACCAGAGCTTTTTAACAGCTATACAGCAAAAATGGCCGCAATTCAACCAACAGGCCGGGAGTAACATTAACTTCTCATACTCATTTACAGGCATTTCTAGCACTAGTACTACTGACAGAACCAGCTAGGGGCAATGCCCTCTTCTCATCTGATTCATTGTTTTGATTACATATATCTTCGCTGGGCAAAGTATATTCTGAATCTGAACTGTCATCATCACTCGATAACTGATCATCTTCATGTTCGATCCAAGAAGAAATAAGTTTTGCTGCTTGTACAACCGATAACCTTTGCTTACAATCGTTGAAGATGCAGAACAACTCTGGGAAGGTTAAGGCAGCCGGCGTGATGCTGACCACATCACTCCTAGTGTGCCGGTGGTCAAGAAAATACGGGCCTAACACCATATTCCCAATATGCCTCAATAGGTGTGTAATGTGGTGAGGATTCTGAACAACAGTAACAATTATGAATGTCCACGATTCACATCCATATGACAGGATCAGCTGTATATAATGCTCCAAGATCGCTTTCTTACTTACATCAACAAAGATTTATTGAATAGAATACTGTTCATTTTATTGAATACTGCTTGTGCCAGGCTGTTCTACTCTTCACCTCTGAGATGCATCCCATCTGTTGTTATTAATATACCTACATATTTGAATCTATTGACTTGAAAGCCAAAAAATAATGTTAATAATGACTCTCTTGTCTGGCGCCAGACAACAGAGGGCAGTCCAAGAGGAATAAGATGGACTTCATTTTCTACATTGGAAGATCTGGAATATGCCTATGACATTGCACTACTAGCACATTCACATCAACACATCCAGGAAAAAACGGATAGACTTAATAAGTTTAGCCAGCAGGTGGGCTTGAACATCAATTTAAAGAAGTCAGAGGTCATGACGCTCAATGTGAGCAACCCTGAGACCATATCAGTAAGGAATCAGCAACTGGTACAGACAGACATCTTCACATACCTAGGATGCATAGTAACACCAGACGGCGGGGCAGGCAAAGACATCAACATCAGAATGAATAAGGCAAGAACAGCCTTTTTTAGCCTAAACAACGTCTGGAGGTCCTCTTAGTGCAGCACAGGCACAAAGTTGGGATTATGTCAGGGCTGTGTGCTTTCTGTGCTTCTCTGGTGCGGAATGCTGGAGAATTACAGAGAGGGAAGTGTCGAGATTGTCCTCTTTTCACACAACATGCCTAAGAAAAATTCACCGAATCTTTTGGCCGAATACCATTACCAACCAAGATCTGCTTCCTCGGAGCGGGCAAGGGGACGTGCACACCATCGTGGCTGGGGGACGCTGGGGCTGGGTTGGCCGTGTCCTCGAAGGAGACCCCGGTGCCATCGCAGGGGCAGCTATGCTTTGGACCCCTGGGGGAGAGCGAGGGAGAGGCCGACCGGAAACAACCTGGTGGAGAACTGTGGAGGCTGGGGTGCAGGGAGGGAACCGGAGTTGGGGCGCTGTGCGGGGGATGCGCCGACCGAGCAAGGTGGAATCAATTTGTTGTTGCCCTACAAGATGCCACTAGGCGTGATGGCCACTGACTGCTTTGACGGTCGGCAGCTAAGGATCAAAGAAGAAGAATGTGACTGCTACAAGTTTGTTAGAATAAATGGTTTCTAAATGTTGTGTACTGCGGCCCAGGGATGTTGTAGAAATGGATGCACTAATGATTCTCTAAAAACGACACTGTGTTTAAGTGTTCCACATACAAGATGTATTCTTTAAGTTTTGTCAGTCTTGAGAAACGTGCGATCTTAAGCTAATAATAGCACAGCTGATTAGTTATTTAAGTTGTGAACAATTTGCAGGTTGTATTGTACTTTGAAATGTTTGGAGTGTACAAAAGTGGAAAGCATAGTTACTCAGCCATAATTTTCTATTTAAAGAAAATCACCTAATTTTAAAGCCTATGTTTCTTATTACATGTCTTATTCATGTAGAGGTTTCCTCAGTATTTAGGTGACCATTTAACATGATACATGCTAAGTATTATCTATATTTTTCTTGTTGCAGAACAATCGAAAATCTACTATGCAAAATGCCAGTATCTAAAAGCTTCTCAGTATGGTTCCTATGCAAAGGGGACTGCAGCTGGAGGACTTTACTGCACGTGCATCCTTTTGATTTGGGTTATCAGTGCTGTGGTCAACGAAAAGCTACGTTACCGTTACTGATCACCTCTCTGGAGATGCCAACAGATTTGTGCATGCAAAAGTATTCATAAAATTTAATATCTCTTGTAGACAGGGTTGAAACATAGAGTGAACTCAACATCATTGACAAATTTCATTCTAAAACTTTTGAGGACATACAGTAATAATAATATCTTTTTTTTTTTAAATTGCATTTGAAATAAAGAACACACAGTTGACATAGTAAACTTATTTTTATCTGTCCCCCAAAAAAATAAGTAAATAAAAACCTATATTTGTTCTGTATTTTAGAAATATGCACCCTGCTTACACAGTATATGAAACATTCTGATCTGATGATTTTAGAACATAAGATAACTCAGATTAAAATTTTCCTGATTAACTCAGGCACAGTAAAAACCATTGTTAAAAAGTGATCTGATTTCATTTCAAAATTAAAAAAAAAGGTCCTTTTAAATTCAAGGCAGACATGTTATAAACAAGACAAGTGGTGATCTTCATAAAAATGTTTCTTCTTCTTCAAGTACCATGCCTAGCGGTGTAGGAGATCATGTCTCTCCACAACTTCCTGTCTGCAGTACAATTTATCAATTCTGCTGTTGACTTCTTTCCAAGCCACGATGTCAAACTGTCCAGTATTTGCTCTCTTTGTCTTCCCCTATCTCTTTTTCCCTCAATCTTACCTGTTGTTACGATATATTCCAGCTTTCCTCTTCTCAAAACATGCCCAAAAAAGTGGATTGCTTCTTTTTAACTTGTGAAATAAGTTTCCTTTGTGCATTGGCCTAATGCAGAAAATGTTTCATATAGTTTTTATTGTCAATGTATTTCATTCCTTGTTTGCCTTACATTATCATAATTTAATGATCTGGTCACGAGTTGAGACATGAGGGGCCACAGCTAAAGTCATAGCTTTAGAAGTAGGTGCAAGAGGTCTGATGGCTGCCTCAGTTTATGATCTAATGAATCCATTGGGACTGAAGGGACTGTCAAGAACAAGGGGACTTGGTGAAACTGCAAAAAAAGGCATCATACTGGCTGTTGAACAACCACAATGAGCTATGGAATTCAGGACTGATTTCAACAGCCTCAGACTGACCACTGCATTCTTTGAACATATTCAAGTTGACGTCTGAGGGTGAATGAAAAAGTGTAGTTGAGGACAGTTTTATATACAATAAAACTCTTTCTTTTACAACTGCCTAAACTCGGCAGAGTGAATAAAATCAGAAGTGAATTAGGAAGTTGCAATAAAAGTGGAGCAACTGCTAGTGCAGGCACCCACAACTGTGGAACAGGTATTGAGAATCGACTGACCTAGAGAACTATAAAATGTAATGAAACAGTATATAAAAAGAACAAAAATGGATGTATAAGGATTCGTGAGGTTATTGGGGGGTATCCGAGACACCCCAGGCTTTCCTGCTTTCTTCTCCCTTGTTAACAACATGGCAAGTATGATAGACTGCCATTTTGGGTCTTGGGAGGACACAAACACACTTATACATTCACACAGTTTGACACTTATTAGTTCAGTTTTAACTGATTGGAAGCGCAAAATGATGTATTCAGATATCATAAAGCAAAATCAATATCTTGAATTTGACACACTATATATTCTAATAATAAGCTAAGCAGAGATTGAATGTGATATTTTTTCATTAAAAAAAAAAACATGAGGCTGACACTTGGGAGTCATGACCCAAAAGGGCCCACCTACTTGCAGAGGGTGGTTTCAGATGATCATATTGCCTCCTGTTGTAATGCTCTGTAGATTTTTCTATAATCAGTTCAACAAAAACTAATAGGCTACTGCTTTAGCAGATACTGTGTACAATGTTCTGAAAATCTTTCTAACCAACCAGAATAACTGCTATCAAGCTAAAAATCGTATTCACTGTCCTTTTCCATTCTGAACTGTTCAAATGGCATACAATACAAATGTTTGTTCAAGAGAAACAAATGTTTATTGAAGAGAAACAAATGTTTGTTCAAGAGATAGATAAACACTTAAACTTCCTGGTGACAGTAATCAACTGCTGCCAGTTCTCTGTTCCATGTGTTTAGGTCTCCCTCTATTTCTTTTACTCTGGAGGTTCCAGAATAAGGACTGCCTTGTAATGTTATCAGCTGGCTTCCTTAGTGTGTGTCCTATCCAATGCTAATGTTTTTTACTTATCTCTTGCCTGGTTTTTTCCAGTAGTTCCAAATTGATGCTCTTGTCATTCCATTAAAAAAATGTTTCATGTATCCAGGTTCACAACTGAAGTCTTGTGGTTTCATGCCTGGTTCAAAAATTGAAGTTGCTTAAACTTTAATGACATGTTACTGTGTTGTATTTTATGTTGTTACTGTAATATTGTACAGAAGATCTCCAGAATAGGTGACATATTTATGTTCTCAGTAATGTGGAATAGGAATAAAATGAAGTTTCACAGAAGAAGCCATTCATGATATGTAATAAAAACATTTATGCAAAAAAGGTGATAGTGTTGCTCCAAGGTTGAATGCATTTCAGAATGGCAGCTACATTGAAAGAGTGGTACACGGCAGATATTCGTGAAGTTACGAGCTTTCTTTTTGCACGCTCAAGTGACTTCAAGTGTTTTTCATCATGAACTGATATCTATGTATGCGGGGTTGACATAAAAATCATGATCAAGTAAGCCCGTTGTTGACAGGAAAAACAGTTCACTCATCAGTGGCTTTTATTCACACAAAGTGAGTAAAGAAAAAAATTCACAGGACACAAAATTGTCTATGATATTTATGGATTTTGAAAGGCGTGCTTCTGCTGAATGCCCCAATAATTGACAGAGGGGAATGAGGTGACTGTAAGAAGCGTTACAGTGAAGAAGGTGGTGATTTATCTTGACTGGATTATAACGTGATGAAACGTGAGTTTAACCCAAATTATTTAATTATTACCACAGAGAGTAAAAAGACTTGACCTAAAAATATATCCAAGATGCTAAAATAAAATCATGGCGATAAAGTTTTAGGCTCACATTGACATTTCTGGGTGAAATTATCAGCATCGTCACTGCAGAACATTGGGCATTAAAATCTAACATTCACCCCAACATATAAGACTAATGACCCAAAAAGATGTGGGATGTGAAGGCACTGGACATAAATCCAGCAACCTGGAAGGATGAAGCTGCCATCGCACCAAGTGGCAATGCTCCCTGTGGCACCACCTCAGATTGGGAGAAAAGAAGCTCTGACAACAAGCAGAAGAGAAAAAAACACACCGAAAGGAACACCAGGAACAAAGGCAGCTGAGGGCTATCACCTCAGGGGTGCATTCCTTTAGTCAGTCATGACTGAAGGGGCTACTACTGACACCTTGGGTGCTGGTGCATAACGTTGCTACTCCATGCAGTGATTAAACCACATTGAAAAGAAGCTGATACCCTATGTGTAATCAAGACAGAGTACTCAGACTACCATTTGTCCAGGCCTCCGAAGAAGCATTTTCTGCACACATTTCATGACAGATATAGAAGTAACATAATATGTGTACTTTATTAGGTTTAAACATGGGGCTTCTTTCATAGCAATATTGATAAGCTTATCAATTGTTGGGACAAACGCATTAATTAATCATGTGATTAAGTTAAGTAGTTCACATATTCCTATAATTAAAAAGTACAGATGTGTTACTTATGTAACACTATGTACAGACAACACATTGGAATATTTCTTCCTGTTCACTGTATATTCATCTTATGAAATTTTTATATGGAAAATATTTTCTGAAATCAATTGTTAGCCTTTATGTACCATGTAGGAGGTCAAATTGAAAAAAAAAAATGTTTAAATCACAAACAGAAGACAAAACTAAGATATAGGCTGAGAGAAAAGAGATAGTGCAAAATAGACTAATAGATAGAGGGGTGACTGTGGCTGATCATTGGTGAAGCATAAATTCCTAAATGAGCCCTGTTTTTGGTAAATCGTTTAATTGTAAAACTGACTTTATATATGAAGACTCCATTGGAAAAACCAGATGTCACATTTTTATGAAAACAGAGTTACTGACCTCAGCACATTATGCACACTCCAGAGGTGTAGAAACTAAAATAATATTTGAAAACATGTTCCTCTCCAAGAAAATGAAGCATAAAAACAGGCCATCTTTCTTTGTGTCATTGTGTTTCAAATTTTAAGTCAGTTTTCTTGGACTTAATTTTTGTGACATGTCCGGTTTTTTTTTCATATATATATATATATATATATATATATATATATATATATATATATATATATATATATATATATATATATATATATTGTCGTAATATCTGAGATTACACCGATCAAGATATATATATATATAAATAGTTGTTTATAAGACAAAAACATAACATAGGGATAAAATAAGGAAGTTGCGAGACACGTCTCCTACGCCAGCAATCGTATTAGTCTGGGCAAAGCCTTCACGCAACGAGACTGTAACGTCTCGCTTTCAATAGTGCTGGCTTTTGCATCCGACCTTGGAAAATAAACATAACATCTTGACAAAACATAGGCCTAGTTTCGAGCAAGAACGTAAGAAGAAAAACGGGGAACGAATACGCGAAGGCATAAAAGTGAGAGAGAAAATGCTACAATTTGACACGCGTTTGAATTTTTTTTTCTGGTCTCGCGAACCAGAGGAAAACGATAGTGCAAGTCAATGCAGTAGTATGTTGGAAGAAAAACGTTGTCGCCCGCCTTACAGACCCCTCTTCGCTCGACGCGCAGATGCGAATGTATAACCACGCTGTTAGACGTGACACAGACCAAAACACACACACAAGTCGTATTTCAGGCTATTGTAGTGCACGGCAAAGCTTTGTCGGTTTTTTTTTTTGTGACGTACTACAAATACGGTGTTTCGTTTGAATGAGAACGTTAGACAGGCCTATAATACGATTAAATTTGAAAAAAAAAACATATTTGAAAAAAAATACAGTGGGAGAGGGAAGAAAAAGGAGCATAGTTGACTGTCGTATTCACGAAGCATAAATTCGTGTTTTTGATAACAAATTTGTAAATTTGCAATATAGAAAGATAGACTCCATTGGAAAAAACTTAGATGCACTTTTTTTTAAAAAACAGAGCTAAAATTAAACTCCAGAGGTGTAAAACAAAATACATATTTGAAAACCTTAATTGTATTCCAGAGAAAATAGCATAAAAACAGATCTTTCTTTGATGTATGTGTTAATTGTGAATCAAAAGTTATCCGTGATATTTTTTTGGCAATGATTTTGTTTAATGTTTCAATATATGTAAGACCTCCATTTATATATAATATATAATAGGTGTTGTACTATTATAAATATACATTTTTCCACTCCTTATATAATTGGTCAAATAATCTGTTTTTCTGAGATTACACCATGTATATACTAATATATCTATAGATATTTTATATTATATATTATAATAATTTGTTGTTATCATTACAATAGATATAAAATATATCTAGGGATAAGGACAAAAATAAAAGTTGCGATTCGAGGACGTTTCCTACAACAGCAATCGTATTAGTCGTGGGCAAAGCCTTCACGCAACGAGACCTGTAACGTCTCGCTTTCAATAGTGCTGGCTTTTGATCCGACCTTGGAAAAATAAACATAACATCTTGACAAAACGTAGGCCTATTTTGAGCAAGAACGTAAGAAGAAAAAACGGGGAACGAATACGCGAATAGGCATAAAAGTGAGAGAGAAAATGCTACAATTTGACACGCGTTTGAATTTTTTTCTGGTTCAGCGCACCAGAGGAAAAAGATAGTGCAAGTCAATGCAGTAGTATGTTGGAAGAAAAACGTTTTCTGCCCGCCCTTTACAGACCCCCTTCTTGACTCGACGCAGATGCGAATGTATATCCACGCTGTTAGACGCGACACAGACAAAAACACACATACAAGTCGTATTCGTGCTATGTAGTGCACAGCAAAGCTTTGTCGGTTTTTTTTTTTTGTGACGTACTACAAATACGGTGTTTCGTTTGAATGAGAACGTTAGACAGGCCTATAATACGATTAACATGGAAACATATTTGAAAAAAATACAGTGGGAGAGGGGAAGAAAAGGAGCATAGTTGGTCGTATCACGAGTTCGTGTTTACAAATTTGAATTTGCAAGATAGAAAGATAGAGAATAAAAACTTAGATAATTTACTTACAGGCTAAAATAAAGGACGGTTGACGAATACAATGACCTTAATTGTTTAGTAGAAGAGTATGATGTTAATGTATCAAAAGTAGTGATAGCATGAGTAGTGTCTTTCAAATATTATATTATATATTTCAAATATAATAAGGCTACTGACGCTCATGGTTTCCTTCTTTATACTTCATCGCATCCTCTTGTAAAAATTCCATTCCCTTTTCTCAACTTCTTCGCTTGCGTCGGTTATGTCACGATGACGATGATTTTCATCAGCGAGCTCAAGAGATGCTTGAGTTCTTTCGCCGACGTCTTTATCTAGAACATGTTTTATCTGATGCCCTTAATCGTATCACACGCGTCACTCGTCAGATGGCACTCACTACTAAACCTTCTGTCCAATCTGACAGACTCAAACTGGTTCTAACTTTCCATCCTCACTGTCTGGCGGTAAAGAGAATTCTGTTTCGACATCTGCCTATTCTCAACTCTGATCCTGATACCAAAGAGTTGTTTCATGATACACCTTTGGTAGCTTATCGTAGGGATAGGAATTTTAGGGATATTCTTGTACACAGTCGCTTGCGACATTCTAGCCCATCTTACTTTGGTACTAAACCATGCCAACGCCGGATATGCAAGACCTGTCCGTTTGTACTCCAAACTCAGACAGTCACTTTTCCGAAAGGAAAATTTATCATTAGAGAGTCTTTTACGTGCGAATCCAGAAACCTGATTTATGCTATCATCTGCAAGATGACCTATATTGGTGAAACTGGTAGGCGTTTGGCAGACAGGTTTCGTGAGCACTTGAATGACATCTATCATGACAAACATTTACCGGTGGCCCTTCATTTCAATAGGCCTGACCATTCAGGTAATTCCGATATACATGTCACTGCCCTCCGTTCATGTGCCGGTAATGACAATTCTTGCTTTTCGTTGGAGAATCGCCTTATTTTTAAAATGGGCGTTTTGGCTCCCGATGGCTTGAATATACAACATCATTTTGCATAAATTCTGGTAGCTTTTCTCTTTTTCATTCTTTATTCGTTGTCTTTTAGATCTATCTTATGTTTTTGTTTTGGTTCGTTTTGTATCTTTTTATATCTCTTGTTTTGTCGCTATCATACGTCACTTCCTTGTGATTTCTGTGACAAGAGACTACCGCTTTCTTCCACAGATTCTTTGGATCGAGCTAAGCTAACTTTTACTAGTTCCACAGTTTTGTTTATTCTTCTTTTTTTCGTTTCGTTGATTATTTACTTTCTTGTTTCAGTATTTCTTTTAGATTTTACGGTTTTCTTGTATTATTATTGTTCTTTTTTTTCTCTCATCACTGTTGTTGTTTACTTTTCCCATCTGCTTGTATCGCCCATTTGTTGTATATTTCTCATCATCGTAAGTTTTGTAGTACCTATATGTAATTTTTGTCTTTGTCACCTGTTTGTGGCTGACGAAGGGTAAAACCCGAAACGTCCCTTGTTTCTTGTGAACCGTAATTTGTAAAACTGATTAAATACCGTGTTATTTATTTAAATACTCATAAGGTGGTAGCAGACAGGTTCCCTGAAAACACATTTATAAATAACTAACTTCAGGGGCTTGCACAGGTGACCTCACATCTGTTACAAATCAGATTTTATTCTTTAACATCAAATCCACCACATATATATATATATGATAGGAAACTCTATACAGAGCGATACAACAGGAGGCAATCTGATCATCAAAAGAGGTCCCCCCATCGATCAAGTGTTTCGGCCCTTTAATCTCCGTTACACTATAAGGGGGCCGGGCCCAACTGGGTCATGACTCCCAAGTGTCTCAGACTCCTGTTGTCTTATGTAAAAAATGAACCCACTCCACCTTGGCTGCAGCTTTAAATTCCACTATTCTGCCAGCCGGAGGCAACCGCGAAAGCAACCTCCATGTTGAAAACAAATTATTGTGGTCGTTCCACAGCACACAGACTAGGGACAGACACTGGCCCACCTGCCCAAAGCCAACGAGGCTTGAAGCCACTGCACGCTAGCAGCTGAAATCTACTTGCGCCTGACACCTCATATAATAGACACCGCATGTTGGCTGTAAGCCACTGTCCTTTCACCAATACAACGAAAAACTCATTGTATTGTGGACTTAGAAAAATGTTCACTTTCGCTTTCCGGATGTTTCCTGTATCGCAGGTGAGGATAGTGTTTACTGTCCAAGTTCCATAGCCCATTGCGGCTGTTCCACAGCCAGCACGATGCCCTTTCTGCAGTTTCACCAAGCCCCCCCCCCCCCCCCCCCCCCCCCCCCCCCCCCCCCCCCCCCCCCCCCCCCCCCCCCAGTGCCCCTGCTCTCGACTGTCCCCTTAGCCCCAACAGTTTCAATAAATCATATACAGATGCAGCCATGAGCCCTTCCGCACCCACCTCAACAGCCATGACCCCCGCAGTGAACCCATCGTGTCTCAGATCCGCGGCCAGATCACTATACTTGGCCGCTTTGAACAAATGTTGCTCTTCACTAACATCCTTACCCGATCTTTGCAAGGGAAATCTGTAAATAACTTCTTTTTTGTTTTCAAACATAAAATTAAATAAAGGACAAAGTAACCAAAGCTGAAATTCTTGATTAAGTATTAATCCGGTATTTATTTAAACTGTCTAATAATAATAGGCCTTTATATAAGATAATTTCTTATCTACAGTATTATTGATCAAACCCGTTGCTGACTTCTTTCCAAGCCATGATTTCAAACTGTCCAGAATCTTCTCTCTTTGTCATCCCCTTTCTCTTTTTCCTTCTATCTTTGCTATTGTTACAATATACTCCAGCGTCCTTCTCATAACATGCCCCCAAAAAAGTGAATTGCTTGTTTCTAACCTGAGGAATAAATTTCCTTTGCACATTGGCATCTTTCAAGACATCCCCACTTTAGCTGCCCACGTTATTTTTAACATTCTTCTATAAAACCACATCTCTGTGACATATGGTACTTTTCCTAGTACTTGTTTACTAATTGTCCATAACTCACTCTCGTATGTCAGGATTAGTTCTATGGAACTCTAAAGACCCCTCTTTCTTACTTCCACCTTCGTTTTCTTTGAGATGACTATAGCTTGTCTTTTTTGCTATTAAGACTAAGGACTTTATTTTAACTTTCTGTTACTTCTGTATCAATCATTATCTACAACTACGGACTTTATTTTAACTTTCTGTCACTTCTGTTTCAATCATTACCTACAACTCATGTTCACTATTTGCCATTAAGAGTGTCTCTTAGCTTTTAGTATACGAGCTAATTTCATGACTACCTTTACAGATTTTGCAATAAACAATTTATTTATAAAGATAACATAAGTGTTATATATCAAAATGTGAAGAAATGAAACCCCTATATCATGCACATAACTAAATTGTTCAGTGGTTTTAAACATGCATTCACCTATAAATTTTCGCTATTGACGGGGATCGATCATCGGCCTCTCTAAGAGGCCGCTCGTATACTAAGAGTTAAGCGTACTTCAAGTTATTTATATTATGTCCACCCACTGATATTTCTGGCATGTCTTCTATGGATTTAATTACCACTGTACAAATTGAACAGATCTAGTGATAGAACACATCCCTGTGACATTTTTTTTACCTGCTGAAATGTTCATATTTGGCTGCTGATTCTTACAGCTGCTTGCCAACTTCTTCTTCTTTGATCCTTAGCCGCCGACCGTCAAAGCAGTCAGTGGCCATCACGCCTAGTGGCGTCTTGAGGGCAACAACAAATTGATTCCACTTTGCTCGGTCGGCGGCCATCCTTCGCACAGTGCCCCAACTCTGGTTCATTCTTTGAATCTCAGCCTCCACAGTCCTCCGCCAGGTTGTTTTTGGTCGGCCTCTCTTTCGTTTTCCTTCAGGAGTCCAAAGCATAGCTGTTCTTGTGATGGCATCGGGGTCTCTTCTGAGGACATGGCCAACCCAGCTCCAGCATCTGCCAGCTATGATGGTGTGCTTGCCAACACATGTTCTTTAGTATTCTCAGGCCCTTACCATAGATGTTTATGCTTTATAACATTTTAATAATTTACTCGTGATTCTCTTTGTCACATGAATTACTGTAGTCTATAAAATTCAAAATATAGATCTGTTTTTACTTCTTTTGTCCTCTCTGTTAATTTTCTTATAATATATTCGCCGTTGTTTGTACCGTTACCTTCTACACAATCACATTCTACTTCTTCTTCTTCTGTTATCCTTAGCCGCAGACAGTCAAAGCAGTCAGTGGCCATTACGCCTAGTGGCGTCTTGTAGGGCAACAACAAATTTATTCCACTTTGCTCGGTCGGTGGCCATCCTTCGAACAGTGCTCTGGTTCATTCTTTGCATCTCAGCCTCCACAGTCCTCCGCCAAGTTGTTTTCGGTCGGCCTCTCTTTCGTTTTCCTTCCGGGGTCCATAGCATAGCTGTTCTTGTGATGGCATCGGGGTCTCTTCGAGGACATGGTCAACCCAATTCCAGCGTCTGCCAGTTATGATGGTGTGCATGTCCTCTTGCTTGCTCCGAGTAAGCAGTTCTTGGTTGGTGATGGTATTCGGCCAAAAGATTCGGAAAATTTTTCTTAGGCAGGTTGTTTGGAAAGAGGACAATTTCGACATTTCCTTTTGTTACTCTCCAGCATTCCGCACCATAGAGAAGCACAGAACGCACACAGCTCTCATATAGTCTTAATTTTGTGTTCGTGCTGTACTGAGAGGACTTCCAGATGTTGTTTAGACTAAAAAAGGCTTTTCTTGCTTTGTTCATTTTGTTGTTGATCTTTGCTTGCTCCGCCGTCTGGTGTTACTATGCATCCTAGGTATGTGAAAGTGTCTGTCTGTTCCAGTTGCTGATTCCTTACTGTTATGGGCTCAGGGTTGCTCACATTGAGCGTCATGACCTGTCTTCTTTAGATTGATGTTTAGGCCCACCTGCTGGCTATACTTATTAAGGCTATCCGTTTTTTCCTGCTCTGCCCATCTTGTTTCCTGTCCCTCTGCTGTCGTGATATTTCCTTGCTTATCTCTTCTTCTTTGATCCATAACCGCCAAAGTAGTCAGTGGCCATCACGCCTGGTGGCGTCTTGTAGGGCAGCAACAAATTGTGCTTAATGTAATATTGTTTGCACCTCGTTTTCCGCTGATGATTTGTTATTTTTGTATACTGTTCTTTGTTCATTTCTCAGTGCTGCCTCTTCTGCCTGTCTTGCAATGCAGGAAATGCCTTTTGTTGGCTCGGGTTTGGCGTTTTACTTCCTTGTCCAGCTGACTGTACTGTTCGCTATATAGTTGCTTTAACCTGGGGGACTTCGCTTCTGTTTTCTATCTTTTCATTTCCTTTCTCATCGTTATGGTGTTTAATGTTTCTGGTGTTATCCAGTCTTGCTTCTTCCTTTCCTGGAATCCCAAGCATGATTTGCTGCTTTCCTTATATATCTTTGAAATGGTGTTGAATTTCTGGTCTATATCATCAGTCAATGTCTTTTCCTGACTTTCTGGCAAATTGATATAGTTTCTTTATGTCAGCCACAAAAGCTTTTCTGGTAAGAGGGTCCTTCAATTTGCTGATGTCAAACCTTTTCTGTGTAGTTACAGTTGGTCCAGCAGCTCTGCTGCAGTCTTGCTACTACTAAATGGTGATCACTTCCCACATCCGCACCTCTTCTTACCTTCACATCTTGTAATGCAAGTCTCCATCTACCATTAATCATAATGTGGTCTATCTGGTTTCTGTCCCGACCATTTGGTGATTCCCATGTTAATTTGAATTTCTTTGTGTGGAAAAGTGTTCCTCCAATGACCAGGTTGTTAATGCTACAGAAACTAATTAATTTATCCCCGTTTTCGTTTCTTGTTCCCCATAACTCTTTAATTATATGTATTGTGTGTTCCAACTTTCGCATTGAGGTCTCCCATTACTACGATAAGATCGTATCTAGGTGTGTCTTCCATTTCTTTTTGCAGTTGTTGATAGAATTCATCCTTGACCTCTTCATCGCAGTCATTCGTTGGTGCACAGCATTGTATTATTGTAGTGTTGGTGAATCTCCCGCTCAATCTTATTCTTATCAGTCTGTTGTTGATGGGTTTCCTTTCCAGTAATGTCCTTTCTGTAGAATAATGGCTACACCTTCATTGTGCTGTCCATCCTCTCTTCCAGAGTAAAGTACTGTTTCTCCTGTTGCTGTTTTAACTTTTCCTGTCCCTGTCCATCTGCTCTCGCTTATCCCTAGAATGTGTAATCTATAGTTTCTCATTTCCGCTGTGACCTGTTTTAGTTTACCAGTCTCGTTCATTGTCCTGACATTCCAAAATCCTTTTCTTGTTTCATATTTTGCGGTCAGGACGTCCGTTTTCGTGTCAGTGGTTTCCTTTCGGCTTTCACCACTGACAGTCATACGAGCCTCAGACTCTGGATGTCCGTCCCGCAGCAAAGTTTGTTCATTTGTTGTCGTTTCCGTAACTTCATTTCTTTTTACATAGACGGGTGTCAGCCCTATGCTAAAACCCCCAACCTGGAGGACCAGGGTGTCTGCTTTAGTCTGACCCCTGCCCGCGCAAACCTGTCCAGCTTGGTAGAACATTCAAGGAGTAAAACTCTCGCTGGCATAGCTCTGGGGGTAATCAGGGTACGCAAGCCGCCATACCTCGACAAGGTATTGACACCGGTGATGGCAGACAATCACATTGTTCACCACTAATTTTTGTGTCTTTTATGTGCTATATTTCATACTTCTTTTGCCGTTTTACACTTGCTTATTATTTTCATATTTATCCTGTCATATTCTTATTTGTCTTGCTTAGTTTTAGGGCTTGCATCCATCATTTCTTAGATCTCAAGTGTCATTAACTTCTTTGCAGTCCCCTTTTCACTGATATACTTGATATTATCTGAAATTTCTGATGTCTCGTTTATTTCTCTGTAAACACTGAACTCATTGCATTCCGGTGCATTTTAAACATGAACATGCCCTATATCTTCTTCAGGTGCCTGGTCTGGAACAGACATTGGCGATCATGACCCTCCAATCTTCTCTGTCTTTTGATAGTCTAATGAGGTTGTTGTTGCCCATGCTGTTGTTTGTTGCCCAGTTGTTTAAGCTTTGCACATACATCTTTCTCTGCCTTCCTCTCCTACCTGGTATTTTCCCATATAAGACAAATTCCTCCACTCCTCCTATTCTGTTAATATGTCCCATAAATTTCATTTGTCTTTTCCTGTTGAGCAATCTATTAACACCCGCAGCTGTCAACACCTCGGCATTTGTTTTCTTCTCTGTCCAAGATAAATCTTAAATATTCTATAAAACATTTACATTTAAAGAAGTTAGATTATAAATTACACATATCCATTAACTTTATAATAAGCTAATTTCCCTTTAAACGGAACAATTATTATAACATTATTTCCCTTGGCGCTCAACGTTTCTGGCCTAATTACGAAGCAGTCATTGAATTTTTTGTTTTTCAGATTTTTCTAGGGCATCATCATACCTTATAACCTATCGGTATGCAAAATTTCAGACTTCTAGGTAGCATAGAAGTGGTCAAACAGCTTCGTGCGGACAGACAGACGAAAAGCATGCTTCTCTTATTGTATATTTTATATATATATATATTTTCCCCCCTTTATCTTCCTGTTTTACAGCAGCCCCCTTTATTTTTTTTACACATGCTGAGGTCACATACTATTTCCTTACTAAGAGTTGAAGAGTTGTGCTAGTTCTACACAAAGTTTATCAGCAACAGTATCTAACCTTACGTAGACTGCAGCTTTTTTGGCATATTGCATATTTGTAGTTACCTTCGAGCTAGATAACCGTGGAACTATTAAGTTAAAGTACACATATTGGAGACACACCTAGATATGATCTTGTTATAGTAATGGGAGACCTCAATGCGAAAGTTGGTACACACAATACATATAATGAAAGAACAATGGGGAAATGCGGCAGCGGAACAGCAAACGAAAATGGGGATAAACTAATAAGTTTCTGTAGCATTAACAACCTGGTCATTGGAGGAACACTTTTCCCACATAAAGAAATTCACAAATTAACATGGGAATCACCAAATGGTCGGGACAGAAACCAGATAGACCACATCATGATTAACGGTAGATGGAGACATGCATTACAAGATGTGAAGGTAAGAAGAGGTGCAGATGTGGGAAGTGATCACCATTTAGTAGTAGCAAAACTGAAAGTGAAACTAAGAAGGGCTGGACCAACTGTAACTACACAGAAAAGGTTTGACATCAGCAAATTGAAGGACTCCCTTACCAGAAAAGCTTTTGCGGCCGACATAAAGAAACTATATCAATTTGCCAAAAGTCAGGAAAAGACATTGACTGATGATATAGACCAGAATTTCAACACCATTTCAACAATATACAAGGAAAGCAGCAAATCATGCTTGGGATTCCAGGAAAGGAAGCAGCAAGACTGGATAACACCAGAAACATTAAACACCATAACGATGAGAAAGGAAATGAAAAGAAAGAAAACAGAAGCGAAGTCCCCCAGGTTAAAGCAACTATATAGCGAACAGTACAGTCAGCTGGACAAGGAAGTTAAACGCCAAACCCGAGCCAACAAAAGGAATTTCCTAGACGATCTTGCAAGACAGGCAGAGGAGGCAGCACTGAGAAATGAACAAAGCACAGTATACAAAATAACTAAATTCATTGGCGGAAAACGTGGTGCAAACAATATTACATTAGTAAGAGATAAGCAAGGTAATTTCATCACGACAGCAGAGGGACAGGAAACAAGATGGGCAGAGCACTTCAGAGAAACTCTGAACAAGGAACCACCAGAGACACAATTGAATGTTCCTGAAGCTGAAAACGATCTAGATGTAAATACAGACATTCCAATTTAGAAAGAACAGAAGACGTGTTGATCATATATTCACTCTCAGGAACATTATAGAGCAGTGCTCAGAATGGCAAAGACAGCTTTACATTAATTTCGAAAAGGCTTTTGACAGCATACAAGGGACAGTTTGTAGAAAATACTGAGGGTTTATGGAATTCCAAGCTGCATAATGTCAATCATAAAAAGCCTCTATGCCAACTTTACGTGTAGTATTGGGCTGAGCAACCTAACCTTTGAGGTGAAGACAGGAGTACGACAGGGATGCCCCTTATCAACCACTCTATTTTTAACAGTCATAGACTGGGTGATGCGCCAGAGTACAGAGGGCAGTCCAAGAGGAATAAGATGGACAACATTTTCTACATTGGAAGATCTGGAATATGCAAATGACATTGCACTACTAGCACATTCACATCAACACATCCAGGAAAAAACGGATAGACTTAATAAGTTTAGCCAGCAGGTGGGCTTGAACATCAATTTAAAGAAGTTTGCGGTTATGACGCTCAATGTGAGCAACCCTGAGCCCATATCAGTAAGGAATCAGCAACTGGTACAGACAGATACCTTCACATACCTAGGAAGCATAGTAACACCAGACGGCGGGGCAGGCAAAGACATCAACATCAGAATGAATAAGGCAAGAACAGCCTTCTTTAGCCTAAACAACATCTGGAAGTCCTCCCAATACAGCACAAGCACAAAATTAAGATTATATCAGAGCTGTGTGCTTTCTGTGCTTCTCTATGGTGCGGAATGCTGTAGAGTTACAGAGAAGGAAATGTCGAAATTGTCCTCTTTTCACACAACATGCCTAAGAAAAATTCACTGAATCTTTTGGCCGAATACCATCACTAACCAAGATCTGCTTACTCGTAGCAAGCAAGAGGACATGCACACCATCATAGCTGGCAGACGCTGGAGCTGGGTTAGCCATGTCCTCAGAAGAGACCCCGATGCCATCACAAGAACAGCTATGCTTTGGACCCCTGAAGGAAAACGAAAGAGAGGCCAACCAAAAACAACCTGGCGGAGGACTGTGGAGGCTGAGATGCAAAGAATGAACCAGAGTTGGGGCACTGTACGAAGGATGGCCACCGACCGAGCAAAGTGGAATCAATTTGTTGTTGCCCTACAAGACGCCACTAGGCGTGATGGCCACTGACTGCTTTGACGGTCGGCGGCTAAGGATCAAAGAAGAAGACACATATTGGACCATCAGTTGTTCAGTAATAAATCTGTAAATTTTATTTATAGGAATTAGATTCTGTTTCTACGGCTACTCTTCTCACTGACATTCAGCATACACAAAAAAGTATGTTGTCAACTTAACCGTGTGGTAACCAGGAGTCTCTGAGGCAACAAAGAAAGAATATGACAACTGTTGCCTCAGTCTGAGGTGACTAATACGGGTTGTACATGGAACTGGCAACCTCATGATCCAGTGCTTTATAAATTATTAAGCAAAATAAGCACGTGCTTAGGTCACCAAGGGCAGGGGGGAGTTTTTCCCCCCTAGCTATCATGCCCTTAACTCTTTCACTGCCTTATTTGACTTTAGTCAATTTTTTTGTAATTGTCATGTTCGACTTTAATCTGAATTGTTAAAAAAACGTTTTCTTTGGTATGGTGAGTGACTAAAGTTTAAAAGTTTGAAGGTGTCAGACATAGACCTAGGGTACAGTATGTTTAACATTTTTCTGCGTGAATTTCAGTGGATTCTGGCCTGGATGAAAACTGAATTTTCAATCTCTTATTTCACCTACATAACTTATTGAGTCTTAATGTCTTATTAGTTAAACAATTGTTGGGCTGTGCTCAGGGCATCAGTTGGCCTTAATCCGGCACTGACCTCATCATGTAAAACAAATAGCGACAGAAACCACAGCTACAAAAAAACATACTTTGGTGCACAAAGATCATCAACACTGGTGGCTCCATGCTCCATAAGGAGCAAAAAGGAAAATAAGGACATGTTTAAATGTTAGTAGCCAGTATTTGAACTCAAGCAGTCAAAGGTTAACTCAAGTTTTACCATTTTCATTGTTAATAGCACAGGAAGACATATATTTGGATACAGGTAAATGAGAAAATGGTATGTGTGTCGCTAATACATACAGACAAGAACAGACTCGGTAGTACACTATAATGGTGCAAGCGGACACTGACTAAACAGCTGGATGATGCAGATTTTTGCCAATGACCTTGTCCTTCTGTCCCATATCGAAGACCAGATGCAAGACAAAATGAGAAGTCACAGCAGCTGTGTCAGGAATTCCTTAAATAAAAGACAAGTTTTATGAGAATACATGCTGTAAATGATAGCCAGACTACACTTAGAGAAACACCTGTGTGTGGTACTGGGCTCCTCCAAATATCTAGGCAGCAGCATAGACAAGGTTGGAGGGAAAGAAAAGGATATCAGAATAGGCATGCAGTTCATAAGAGCAGCTTTCATTGCTTTGGGAAATAAAAAGAAACAACACAAAAATAACAATTTTCAGCTCAGATATCAAGGCTATTGTATGGCTGTGACGCACGGAGAACATTCTTCAATAAAGCTCTAATGGGGATCACCTTCATAATTTTTCCAGGCTTTTTTCTTTGAAATTAAAAAAAAAAAAATCACTTGGCATCCCTCCTAAACAGGCTGCATGTAGCATAATCTCTCTGTCTTTGATTTAACCCAAATTTTGTTGATTCTAAATATTTTTTTTATGGCTTCTCTTACTTTGTTTGCAAAGTACCTATACCTACCTAATTTTTTAACCCCACAATCATTTCTTAACATCTCCATTTTTACCTTCGATTCCTCATGCCCTGCTGGCAAGGTTTTGTCATTTCTGGACGCGTTTCGTGTCCATTTCTTCTCAAATTTTTCGGGCTGGTGATTTCAGTTTGTTTTGGTCTCTTTTGCTGCTTCTTCTGGAGCATAATTAATGGGTGGCAGGCTGTGTTTAACATTCCTTTCTGTCAGTGTCTTCTGTACACTCTATTTATCAATTCTGTTGTTGATTTCTTTCCATGTCAGAACTGTCCAGTATCTTCTCTCTTTGTCATCCTTCAGTCTTTCCTGTTGTCAAGATATATTCCAGCTTTACTCTTCTCATAACATGCCCAGCTAGAATGTACTGCTTCCTTATAACATGAGGAATAAGCTTTCTTTGCGCACTGGCCTGTCTTAGAACATCCTCATTTCTCTATTTTTTTTTAAGCTATCCATCATATTTTTAACTTTCTTCTGTAACACCACATCTCCAGGGCCTCTAGTGTTTTTCCTACTTTTTTACATGTCCATGACTCATGACCTCTACACCTCACGGTAGAAGAGCAACGATTAAGTAAGTTCATGACTCATTTCCATATGTCAAGATTGGTTCTATATAACAATGAAGAACTCCGTTACTTCCATAGACAAAGTAATATTTAAATTAAAAAAGAAAATGGTATGGAATCAGTCTTACAAATTAATGGTACACAAGAAATGAAACTGTTCATTTGTAAAACTGATTCCATACAATTTAAAAAAAAAAAATTTACTTGCATGTGAAATGCAACAAAAACACGCTTGAAGTAAGTACTTGAAGTATAAAGCTTTGCAGAGAGAAAGAGAGAGTGGAGCGAAGCGACTCTGTGCCATGGGGTTTCAAAAAAGTGTCATGTTTAAAAAGCATTGTATGAGCGAGTCGATTCGTCATATCATGGAGCGTTAATTGAAAGTCGCCGTATGAGCGAAGCGTAGGAAAGCGAATCTTCTAAAAGCGGGGTATTTGAATCTATTGACTTGTAAAACTGTACCATTTGAGTACCAAGGCTTCTCAGTAGCAATTACCTTCAAGTACCAAGGGTTTTTAGGAAAAATCTCCCATTTGAGGTGATGAAATTTAAAAAATCACCGAGACCGAATGAGTCAACAGACTGACATGAAACTTTCAAGATGATATGGGAAGTGGATAAGGTGTCGTGTGGTGACCTAGTTTTGTGTTCAGGTCATGTGATCATGGCAGCCATTTTGAATATTAATGAGGCAATAGACTATTGAAAAATGTATTAAAAAATATTATAATCAACTCAAAAGTCATGACTTTCCAAGATAAAATATTATTGTACATTCTTTCTAAAAAAAAAAGCAAGTATAATATGCTCTTAAAATGATATTGGGGTTAAAAAGCTATTTTAAATGGACACTATTTCCAGGGTCTGTAATGGCAAAATAGAAATATTCATGAGTTACTGACATGATTTCATGCAAAAAGAATTTTTTAAAATACATACTTATCAATTTGCTTTAGCTGGGTGTGATAGTCTAACATAAAATATGGTCACAGATGCAATTATTGTTGCTTTTTTCTCTGGCCTTGGGGGCCTATTTCCTTCCTGCGGCAGCATGCATTGTCCTCACACTTATAAAAAAAATTGAAAAGCAGGGTCCAACGCAAAGTGGTTTTTCACAACCAATACAAAAGAATCTTTTCTGGACTTCGGTCCAGCAGAATTACAAACAATGCATCTTCATTCATTCATAACCCTCCACTCCCAAAGGAGCATAGGCCTTCAACAAACACATGCCAAGTCCTCCTGTCACATGCCATCATCTTTCCATGTTCTCATCATTTTCACCTCTGTTTCCAGCTCTCTTCTCCATGTGCTTCTTGGTCTACCTCTGCCTCTCTTGCCCTGGGGGTTCCAGAACAAAGACTGCCTTGTAATGCTATCAACAGGTTTCCTCAGTGTGTGTCCTATCCATCGCCTTCTTCTAATCTCTTGTTCCACTGGCACTTGTCTAGTTCTTGTCATCAGTTCCATGTTGGTAACCTTGTCATACCATTTTAATCCCTCTATTCTACGCAAGCACCCATTTATGAAAGTCTGTAGCTTTTTGGTTGTTGTCTTTGTTGTTCTCCATGTCTCAGAGCCATACAATAGGACTGACTTCACATTTGAGTTGAAGATTCTTATTTTCGTGTTGGATCTGATTTCTCTTGATCTCCATATATTTCCCAATGCAATGAAAGCTCCTCTTGCCTTTTGTATTCTTATTTTGATATCGCTGTCTGTCCCTCCAACTTTGTCTATATTACTGCCAAGATATGTGTATGATTCTACATCTTGTATTGGTGTTTCTTCAAGTTCAACCCTGTTATCATTACCTGCATTTATTCTCATTATTTTTGTCTTTTCCCTGTGTATTTTCAGACCCAATTGCTGTGACCTCTAATCGAGTGTTTTCAATTTGCCCTGCATCTGATTACGGTTATAGGACAGAAAAGCCAAGTCATCGGCAAAATCCAGATCAACCAACTGCTTAGTCAGAGTCCAATGCATCTTGGTCGCTGTCAATTGTCTTCATACTGCTGTCAGTAACATTGTTTGCGTGGACTGTGCTGAACAAATTCTATATTGCCATGTACAAGCATCCATGTTTCCTGACCTAGCAAAAAACAGATGAACGGCCACACTTCATGTTATTTGTTTTTCTCAAAATTACAGGAAACCCTCTTCTACTGTCTGTAACAGTCTAACCCTAATCATAACGCTCACATAGGGGTCATCAAAGCCATACAAGTACCACTGAAACTAATCAGCTGCTTCTCTGCCACACCCCCTCCTAGTAGCAGGTCTTTTTCTACGCCCCTGAAAATCGCTATCAACACCTCTGACAGCTTCACGAATGTTGGAACTAGGGATGTTGCTGTCTGTTTCGGTAATTTCAGGCTGCCCTGCATAAAAACTAGACCAACTGTTGTCACTTTCAAAGGTCAGCTGAGCCAGAATCCAAATCATTGCAACATTCACTGGTTTCACTCCTTTTTAAAGAAATTTCCACCTAAAGATTAATCAAAAGACGCGAAAAATTTTTCCGGCCGCCATTGACCATTTCTCAATAAAATTGAGTTGCTTCCCTTGATATGCATAACGCAGTTCAGAAACTTGCCATGATAACATTTTATGCTAATACTATACTTACGCCAAATGGCGACATTGGTACTCTATGTAATATACGGCTCGTCGCCAATAGGCGCCCGTGGTACTCAAAGTGTTAATAGTGCATTCTGGAGAAGTCATTTTCGAAGAGATGCCCATCACTTGCCTTTCTGCTATGAGGGTTAAGGCCTTTATTTTCACCTTCTGCCACTTATTGTAGCAATAAATTCCTGCAACTACTTTTCACTTTTTGTTATTAAGGCTGTATCATCCGCATAGCTCAAGTAGTTTATGTCCATTAGCTGATATTCCTGACATGTCCTTTAGGGATCTCATTATACTTTCACTGTACAGATTGAACTGATTCCGTTGCAGCACACATAATAATATTCTTTTCTGACCAGTTGAAACCTTACCTTTTGGCTGCTAATTCTTATAGCTGCTGTTTGTTGCCAGTACGTTATTATTCTCAGATCATTACCATCGATATTTATGCTTTCTAACATTTTGACAATTTTCTCATGTTTCTCTTTGTCAAATGCCTTAGCGCAGTCTTTAAAGCACAAATATAGATCCGTTTTACTTCAATGGCTCTTTTTAATAATATACACAGGGTCATCCACACTTTGTCACGCAGTTGTTTGCCATTCCCCCCCAAAGTTCATCACAAAAAACCCTGATCCCTCCTTTATGTGACAACCACCTGTTTCTGTTCGTGGCTGCTTCAGTTAACCTCTATATCTACAGACTGTTCAACCATCCACCCTACGGCTGAGTTGATGGGCCTCGTAGGAGGACAGGTTCCTCAACCAGGTTACCCTTACTACAATTCTTAAGCAACAACTAACACATTATAGATTGTCATTTTTTTTTTTTTTAAATTTATTTTTTGTTTGTTTTATAAGTAAACAAAATAAAACTTTCAAGACAAAATAAAGTGAAATTCTCACAAGAAATCACATTAAACATTGACCATGCACTCAAAGGAGTAACATTCTTTTATCACAGGCTACACGATTCAAAAGCTGTTTATCTATTTTATGATCTTCAAACTTCCTCTGCTAGTAAACTGAAAGGCACTGCATTCATTCACTACGGTATCGTGAAATATAAGTGAGAAAAGTGAAAAAGTGCAACCTACCATCAATTTCTCAAGCATCCCTTCCAAGCACACCATATGTCTCATTAGACAAACATTAAAAGTACCAAACCAAAAAAAAATAAAAAACAACTAAAAATATACATATCACATTAAAATTTCAAATACTTCTAATGCTTATGACAAATTTCCCATTCACAATTCATCTCCTCTGGTAAACAAAATATGTGAACTAATCAATGGTGCATACACTCAAAATGCACATTAGTTAACAATATGCAATTTCAATGGGCATTGAATAAAAGTGTAAATATAATATAGAACAAATCAGTACTAGAAATGTCCAAACTGCACACTGTCTCTAGACCCCCACCTTAACCAGACACATACATATGGCCATTACCATGAATATACCCTAGCTGAAATGGCGAAGGTATCATACAGGAATAAAAATGATAATAGGTCAAAACAATATAAGCTCTCTATTGTTTTTCTATCTTTCTGCATAATTTATTTAATTATAAACCACTGCCACTTCGCTGAAAAAAAAAAAAAACACAGCAAACACTACATTTGTAAGACAACAAAATGATACTAACAGCCATGCAAAGCCACATAAACAGAAACTCCAGACACAATTTTGCGTGTCTTTACAATGACTGCAGCCTCATTAACATAATTCTGACACGGACAGGCATAATGTTATTTGGTCACATCACCTTCAAGATATTCATAAAAGAAAGTTATTTTACTTACAAGTTTGCAGAAGGGTAACTCCTACTTAAACATTGAACAGAACATCTACATATCTACTTAAACCACGAGGACAGACTTTGAAAACTCTACGTACAAAAATGTTGAGGACAATATTCATAAAGTAAATTCCATTTCCACAGACCTTACTTCAGCTAGCACTGTATGGCAACCAAAACAGGCTAAATTGTTAAAACAATGAACGTATGATATTAAACAAATATTTTTATTTTAAAAAAAAATGTTATTTATCAATTACATGTGAAAAAACATGAAGAAAACGAGATATAGTTATCTACATACTTTACAATTGTAAATATTAGAGGGTTCTGTCACTTTCTGTTATGAGAAATGCACTAATGAAAAGATACCACTTTCTTGGATGAAATATGTGTCAGCATTAATTTTATTGCCATTCTGTTATTAAATGTTGCTTTTGTTGTTTTCCAGCTATAAAAAGACCATGATATTCAAATTATTTATATCAGAGCCACTTCCTAGAACCACTTGTTATCTCAGAAACAAGACAAGTCAATATATAACGTACAGTTAGAAGCCTCATGTATTTCACACACACACAACACAACACATACAATAAGGCATTAACATCACAGGCAGAAATCTAACTGCAGTTACAAGATTACAATATAGAAGACCTGAGGAACAATACACACATGTTAAACAAGACTTCTCGGACTTAAAACAGGACTGGTATGAGTGCTAAATATCATGCCAGAGCTAGCACTTTTCAATCCTATAGAACATCATATACTGGTGATGCAATACAAACACAAGATTTTAAAAATATTCACATTCAAGTCTCGCTGGAATCTGCATATATGTCAAAAAACAATGAATTTACTATCGCTGAGAAAATACAGTCATCTACCAAAAACATCCTCACAAAAACAATCACACATTCATATTCTAAGATTCTGGCATCCAAGAAATATCTGTCAAAGAACCTTGTTATGGTGAACAAATTATTACACAGAAAAATTCTATGAAAGCTTCCACGTTTGGAGAATGAATGTCTGAAATGCAAAATTCTGACAAAACTGGATTTTAAGTGTAGTATTAAATTAGTTTCTTTTTCATAATTGCTCACAATTTTGAAATAATTTTATTTATTTCATGTTTGACATGTAAGCTACACAAAGTTATAACACTGAAGCTGAAGTTTAATAAAATATGCAAATCTCAAATCAATATTTAACAAAAAGGTTTTTTCTGTGTTTCCCTTTAAATCCGATATGTCCACACATTACCGATGTAAATATGCATTACAACTGAAGAACCATTTTATGTTCTGTATATTTCTATCAATCATCTGTTTTGCCTTCAATATTAGACTGCAACAACTGCAACAAAACAAAGTTTATTTCACACATTCTTGTCAGCTTAAATTTGTAAACCCTGCATAAAAGGGGAGAAAAAAAAGGAGAGAGGAGCAGGGAGTAATCATAGGCATAACATAGCAAAAGACCTGAGCACTGGTTACCAGGCGGAAATGAAGATCAAAGGAGGAAAAAAAGAGCTACAAAGTCACAAGCAAGAGTTTTATTACTTACTACTGGACAGAAAGATCACAATATGCTAAAATAATCAAGCTCTATGTTGGGCCTATTTAAAAGAATGCTCAGACCACAAACAATTAAATATGTATACCTTTATACAATGTGCACATATCAAGTCAAATTCATATATGAAAATCAGTGAAAACAATTATTACTTTAAACAAGAGACCATGATCTGAAAATGCTTCAATGTGAACAAACTGCTTTTGAGTTATCTTGAAAAACAGACTGGTGACGTCTGCACTAGTATAAATGTGCTACTCATGACAGCCTTGGTGCAATACTTTTGATCATGCCCAGCTTCTCAATTAGCATTTAGGTAATACCCATCATCTGAATTTCGGTAGCCATCTCATTAGTACTACATAGTACTCTCAATCAGCACTTCAGCAGTACTGAAAATTAATTTCAGTGATTTCTTGAATCTTTTAAAAGCTAAGTCTAACGAATGTGAAGGGTAGTATATTAACCTAAACCTCTAAACATGCATTTTCATATCACGGCTTGGATGAAGAAAATAATGCACTATCCGAAGGTGATGCTGCAGTGTATAAGGGAGCTGCCAATAAAAATAACTTCTAAAATCACCGATTTCATCATTTACAGTAGAACTCCATTTATCCGAACCCCAATTATCCGAACATCCAATTATCCTAACACTTTTTCCAGAAAAAAAAATAAATAAATCGCCACCAGTCACGTTAGACTACATTTCTGAATCTTTTCATGCGGCAAGCTTCAAATGTGTGCGAACAATTTGTAGAGGATGGGATGGGCTAATGGTCGGTCGCTTACGTACAGGAAGTCAGTTAGATCATAAAGTCAGTTAATATCTGGTTTACCAATCCAGTGTACGTGTGCGTTCTAGGCAGAACACTGGCTAAACAGACAGTTCAACTTAAAATAATTGTGTCTGCTACTACAGCAGAATAATTTTGGTGTACAAGTATTTCTCTGTGCGATATGGCATCTTCCAGTAGGCCTAAAGCATATAAAAGGAACCGCAATGTTTTGTCAATTGAAACAAAAACAGAAATTATCAAGAGACTAGGAAAAGGTGAAACTGTGTCTTCACTTGCGAGGATTTTCAATGTTGGGAAAGCTACCGTCTCTGACATCAAAAGTAAAAAGGATAAAATTATGTGTTTTGCATCGAAATTGGAGAGTGAAAAATGGGTCGAAGAAACGTAAAACCATGAGAAATGCGAAATATTTGAAATTGGAAGAGGCTTTGTATATATGGTGTCTGCAAAGAAGAAGCAAATCGGAACCTATCTCTGGCTCTCTATATTGTGAAAAGGCACTTCAGTTCAACAATCAACTTGACGGTCCTCCTGACTTTAAATCTCGTCATGGCATACGAGAACTGGAGATTCAAGGGGAATCTTTATCTAGCGATGCAACTGCCGCTGAAAATTTTAAAGAAACATTCTTGGCTTTTTTGGAAGAAGAAGGTTATTCACTCGATGATGTGTATAATGCCGATGAGACTGGCTTATACTGGAAATCATTGCCTCAAAAATCACTTGCATCTCAGCGCGAAGCAGCTGCCCCTGGGTTTAAAAAGTGCAAAGAGAGAGTAACAATTTTGGTAGCCGCGAAGGCCAGTGGAAGTCATCGTTTACCGGTGCTAATGATCGACAAAGCCAAAAAACCACGTTGTTTAAAGAATGTGACATGTCTCCCATTGTGCTACAAAGCACAGAAGAGTGCTTGGATGAATAGTGAAATATTTCTTGATTGGTATACAAATCAGTTCATCCCAAATGTGAAGAGGTTGAGAGAACAAGAAAAGAAAACTGGAAAAGTAATTCTTCTACTGGACAATGCACCATCTCATCCAGAGACGGATATACATTGAATGCAGTTGATGCAAATTTTAAAGTAATTTTTCTGCCTCCCAATGTAACAGCACTGATTCAACCAATGGATCAGGGTGTTATAGCAAAGCTTAAAAAGATGTACAAGAAGGAAGTCCTGCGTCGTTTATTGTTGGCTGAAGATGAAGAAAGTGTGGTGGCGTTTTCTAAAAAGCTTAATCTCAAAGACTGCTGCTATATGTTAGCTGATGCTTGGACCACCCTGTCACAAGATAATCTCAACAAGGCTTGGAATAGATTGCTTGGGAAAAAAGGAGGAAATGAAACTACTGCAGTGGACACAAATAATGATTGTATAAATGAAGTTGTGGAACTGTTTCAATGCCCGGATTTTCGGACTGTGACAAAGATGATGCCCACATGTGGCTAGAAGATGATAATGATTCTGGTTTTCAGTTTTTGAATGACGAAGAAATTTTGTCTTTTGTGCAAAAAGAAAACCAAATACATGTAGTGACCGATGACGAAGACTCCTCAGAAGTACATGATGTACTTGTAGATTATGAAGAAAACCCAAAACGTCAACCAAGTCCTGAAGAGGCCTTTATAGCACTAGAATCAGCGATGGCTTGGTACGAGCAAGAAGATGACAGCTGTCCTACACAGCTTCTGCTGTTGAAGAGAATGCGGGACTTAGGAACCAAAAGGAGACTATCCAGTTTGGTGCAAAAGAGGATTCCTCATTATTTTAAATAGTGGGCTACATCTGTGCAAGTACATGTATACGTAAGTTGCGCCTGGTTTTGAATCGTTTGTAATGTTATTTTGAAAACATTTCTCTTTCTTAAAAAAAAAAAATTAATACAAGTAGTACATGCACTGCAGTGTAATGAAAGATTTTGGTGATACAGTAATCTAATACAGTGTGGGTATTATTATTACAGTACAAGTAAATATGTTTTATAGTGTATTTTCCTTGTGATGGTTAATTATTTTTAGAAATATGTGTACATGTACTCGATACATTATGTAATCCAATTATCCGAACATTTGATTATCCGAACGATGCTCGGTCCCATGGGGTTCGGATAAATGGAGTTCTACTGTACTTGTAACAACCTCATTGTAAAAGATCAAACCGCAGGACTCATTTTAATGCTCTGAGATGAAGACTATAAAGGCCCTCTTCTCTAATACTACATAACAAAACAATAGAATTTTAACAACTCTCTTTTCTCTCCCAACATAAAGTATGTGGCATAATCCTTCTAAATGTTGCCATATATATATTTTTCTCCACATTGCAGCAAGCTGGATAGACAACAGGAGGCTGACAGTTGTCACCCCCCCCCCCCCCCCCCCCCCCCCCCCCCCCCCCCCCCCCCCCCCCCCCCCCCCCCCACCGTAACGGAGATTAAAGGGCTGAAAACACTTGATCAACGGGAGAACCACTCAGATTGTTTTCTCTTGCAGCGCTCAGTGTAGAGTTTCCTATCATCTTTTTTTTTTCCCACGTTGCAACAAACTGTTCTCCCATAAACAACACTCTTGTGAAATCTGTATTGTGCAACAATATGTGCTGACTTCCTTTAAACAAAACAGATGTAAAACAACATTCAGGCACAATAAGAGAATAAATGCCAAGAATGGAAGTGATTATTAATGTTTAAAAAAAAAAAAAATGCTAGCACACTGCAATCTATAACAGTTGATTTAAACATGATGAAAATCTATAAGGTGTGTATTAGCAAGAAAATATATGATGTGAAATAAATCAGAGTATGGAATCTTCCAAATGCTAATTTGTTTTCCCACACACCAGTCTAGTCAATTTTTTTTTAGAGATTATTATATCATCATTTGTCACCATGCCCATATAAGTCATTTTCCTTATAATTTTCTGTGGGCTATTTTCTAGTTATATTTTTGCTATTGTCATAAGTAAAATCTGAGTTTAGCAACTGTGTGCTGCTTGCTCAAAATTCCAATTTTTAGTTATCAAAGGATTTGCGTTTTCTGGAACCAGTAGAATCTTCTGATGATGGTGATGAAGAGTTGCTATTCTTGTTGACAGTGAGGTTTCGTGGTACAAGGAATACATTGCCATCACTAGACTGCTGCAGGGAGTACAGGTTTGGATCATAGGGTTCGCCACGCTCATCTCTCAGTGACTGGAAGATACGCGTGTACAGGTGGCCAAACTTTTCCTCCATTTTTCGCCTTTCAAGATCCATTGCTGCTCGCTCTGCTACTAAACGGTCCCTCATTTTCTGCAGTTCTGTCATCTCATCGGCTAGGTTGAAAATTACGCCGACCTTGCGTTTTCTGCAATTCTGAGCTGCGACTTTGTTTTTACCCCTTCTACGTATATCTCTGACCAAGGCCAACTGAAGAAAGAGGACACAAATACATTTAAAAAAATTAAAAAGCTGTTAAATTATTGTAAATTATTAACAGGTGATGCTATATAAGAGGAGTTAGAGCGCGCAGTGGTCTCCCACGGCAAAGGTGCCGGGTTTGAATCATGGTACCGACATGCTCCAGTCTACCAAGCTCTAAATAGGTACCTGACTCTGCTTTTTTAATTAGGGAAGGAAAAGGCAGTGAGGAAGGGAACTAATCATCCCACCTCTTGATGCTGGACCTAGTATGATGAAGTCTCCAATACTTCACTTCCCTATGGTAGTATCTGCTGTGGGACTACCTCTCAAACATACAATGCAGATTTTCTAAAACTGAAGTGAAACTCGGGCATGTATAGATGAAACAGGTTTTACAAACAGGCACTTATGATTTCCTTGCACTCATAACAAGAAATGACCATATTTTTAAGGCTCACAGCTTGAACAAAACTGCCCTAAAAAGAAATCTGTTGAAAGCAACAAGTACACTAACATGTTCTAACCAGTGGTCCATGGGCCCCCCTGGGGTCTGTGAATGGATTCTCAGGGGTCCATGTACACATCCTAAAATTAAAAATGTAAAATTTTTAATTATGCTTTTATGTACATTTTGTTTAAGAAGTCCATAGCCTTCATGGGACAATCAAAGGGGTCAATAGCATTTATTGGACAATCAAAGAGATCCATAGTCTTCACGGGACAATCAAAGGGGTCCATGACACAAAGAGGGTTAAGAAACACTACTCTAGAGGGAATAACAAGGAAGAACAATGATCATTCATTCAACCTGCTAGTTCCTGTAAAACAGGACTAAAGCTTATAGAGAACATTCAAGTCACTTGTGTCCTTGACCTTTACAAGGGACATTAAGTAATAGGCACATTTTGTCACAAAATAAATAAAAAGAAATATGGACTACCTAGACTGTTCTATATGGTTTTCAATATTTGTCTAAAATTCTAGCACATAACTGTTGAGGATTACTGCATGGTTCATAATCATTTTGGTTTTACTTCAATCTATATGGTTGCACCATGCAGCACCTACCTTGATTAGACTTCAAAACATACACGTAAATAACTAGCTGACGTGTGTAGGCTAGTAACGAAAATAGTCGATGTGTGGCATTCATGCCTGATGGCTGATGTGTGGCCTATGTGCCAATAGTAGTGTTTAACTATGAGGTAGATCCACTTATTCTAGAAGGATAACAGTCATATGTTCAGGTGTTAAGCCAAAATAATAATGTGTGTTTAAAGACCTATGAGTCTAAATAGATATTAAAGTGTGAATATTCAAACGCGGTATGACACGTGAAGAATTATAAAGATAACGCGATTATAGGCGTAACTGTATTGTGAGAAACAGTGATAATGGTAACTGTTCTGGCGTATAAGGCCAAATGTAGATTAATGTTCAGACAGTGGTTCTGAATGGAACAGGTATTAAAGAATTAATATATATTTGCATCAGGTGCATAAACAATATATAAATCAATATTCAAGTGATAGATTATGAATACAGCCGGCAAAGCTGTTGACGGTTAGAATGACCGCTATAGGTCAAGTAGACGATATGTGAAATTACTGTGAAGTGTATTGTATCCTTTGATGGGAATCAATTGCTACTCACATGATCATATTGTGATGTATGATAAAGATGAATAAAAATGTAAAGTCGTCAACTACGATGTTTCATGACAAGTTATTATGAAGTTGTATTCACGGAGTTGCTTAGTTATGTTGATGGCAGAATCAATGAATTATTGTTCGATTATGGTTCAAGATTAACATGCAAACAAATCGACAATAATGTCAACCAGAAATGAATGTCAAAACTGGAATACGCAACAATGCCAGGCGTCTGAATATAGGAATAAAACTTTAATAGGCAACCAAGATAATATGAGGAGATTAGAAGATAAGCTTACAGGTTTGCGATATAGTGTAATATCGATAGTCAAAGCCAGAAGTATTCCACTAAGCAGAAACATTTCGCATAACTGACATAATATACCCACAATACGGGGAGAACGCCCGTAACAATAACCGTATTTTAACAGAAAGTGGATTTAGTGGGTCATGAAAACTTATGTTACAGGCTCTGCCATAGTTAAAATGTTGGGAAACACTGCCTTACAGGAAGGCATAAATGAAAAGCAGGGAAAATTGTGACTACACTTTAGATAATTAAACACAGCAATTCCAGCTCTGACTAGTCACCAGCAGGTTACACTGTCACATTTAACCCACAAAGGTCACACATGTGACTAATAATATTCTGATGTGGAGGCTATCTTGATTTCTGTAGCAGTTTGTTACACAATATCATATTAGTCACATGACATGCCTGAGGGAACGGTAGACATATAGATGCGAATCATGGGTAATGACTGCAACCCACAAAAGTCATTCCAAACCTCAGAAATAGAAGCTGGTTGAAGTAACAAGACTTGGTCCGCAACCAGAGGATACGTCATGGCCTCAAAATCAAGTGGCAGAACGGTAGATCTATTCTTTCTTTGTCTTATCAAAGACCCTCTGGAACTACACAAGGAATGGTTACATAACGGTAAGACGACAAAATAACAGTGAAACAATAGTCTAATCCAGGCACATCTTTTCAGGTGGTCATGCCTACAGTCAATTCTGAGTGTTTACTGTATGAACCATCTAGTCATATAAACACGTATAGTAACTAAGAAACACCTACCTGAGCTTCATTCAGTTTGTGTTTTGTCAGCATCTCATTAAATTGTTCAACTGGTGACTCAATGATATCTTCTATAGAAAATGGAATCTTTAGCTCATCAGCACGACGATGATCTCTGCTGTGTGGGCCTTTACGAGATGGTTCTTTTTGTGCATACTTCTTTACCTAAACAGAAGTAGTGATTATTAATAAAGTCTTAACTCAAAACAAATCAAACTGCTGTAGTAACACAGAAAATCATCTGAGGCCTCTACAATCTTCGGCTCTTTTCTTTATACTTATTAGTAAATTTACATCTGGCCCCCATGCTCATAGGATGCCTTATGATGGCCGCAGGCTGGTGTAAATGATTTAGCTTTTTTAAATAAAAATTAAAACACATCTTCTCCTCAAGCTATCTATTTATTTTAATATGACTAAAAACTGTAACTGTCCAAATAATTCTATGTATAACTGGCAGATGGCAAAATAACAGTCAGGCAACTGCAGCTGACGTTCAGAGATGCGTGCAAGAAAGGCATGAAGGCAGAGGACATAAATCCTGCATACTGGGAGGATGAAGCGGCCGAACGCACCAAGTGGCGATGCTCCCTAGTGCCACCTCACACTGAGCAAAAAGCTCTTACAACAAGCAGAAGAGAAAAGAGCATGCTAAAAGCAACATCAGGCCACCAAAATCGCCTCAGCGGCACATCTTTCCCACAGTCAGCTGTGACTGGAGGAGGCTATAACTGCAGAGTGCTGTTAGCTTTTGTTTAATATCAGAAATACTCTTGTCTTTTGTCAAATACTGAAATAATGTGTACACTCTACCATATTATGTCATGTGAACAATTCTAATACTGGCTTTAAAGGGCAGAAGCTACAATGAAATGCTAATTTCATAAATAATGCAGGATATTTCACGTAATATGCACAGTCTTAATATACAACAATAACAGCTATGCAACACAGTGCTGTCTTAAGGCATGGGCACACTGGGGGATTCTAGGGGCCCCTGGGGCTGCCCATGACGATTCCCGTGAAGGGGCTGGTAGGGCCCAGTGCCTTGCTTTGCCCAGGGCCTTCTTCTTCTTCTTCCATCCTTAGACCGGCAAAGCTGCCAGTATAGTGGCGTCTTAGGGTTCAATCTAAGACTATAATTTTTATTCCTGGTGAATGCAGGTGATACTGTGGAAGTTTTTTACTGGGGTAAACAGCCCCATTGCCCATACCCTCCTTAGTCGCTTTTTACAACATGCGTGGTAGGGTGCAGTGTTACTATTCTTTGCTCCCCTTTCGGGCCCCGGTAACACACGGGTGGCCCAGGGCCTACAATGCTGTTAAGACGGCCCTGATGCAACAAAGTGTCTGATGATACTGTGCTAACGGTGGCCATATTGAATTTTAATGCAATATTTAAATATGCTAAAGCTTTTTTTTTTTTTTTTTTAAGTTATGAACACTAAATATGAAGTTCATCACAACATTTAACACTTTTGTCAGATCAGATTTTTGATAATTTGTGTGGATCAAGAACTATAGAGCTTTGAATTCAGTGTCTAAGAATAATAACAGGTTGGAAAATTTAAAAAAAAATTATAAGCAACAAATCAAAAATTATCAAAATAATATATTATCTTAAATACCGACAAATAAAATATTAGAAATCTTCTTCTTCTTCTTCCTCGTTCGTCCTGAAAAGGACGTTGGTTGCGTTGTGCCTGTTTACAGCGAAGCTGCAATATTTGCGCCTTTCGGCCGACACATCCGACTTCCGCACGGCATTTTTTGGGACCGGGTTAGCCTTCCCTCTTCGATCCTTACTCACTCAGCCAGACTGCAGTGATGCAGTCTGTTTCCAGGACCACCACTTGGAGGTGGAGTAGGGTCTTGGTCAGCTCTGGTTTGCTGACCCTGACGCAAGCAGTCAAGCTATGGGTCGCTGACTGCATCGTCTATTGTTGCGTCTTTGGGTCCCTATTAGAAATCTGATCTGAATAAAGTTTCATAATGCAATGAAAAATGTGTGTGCCAAATCTCAAGTTTACTGACAACTAAACAAACGTTATACAAAAATTAGTAGCAAAAAACAATATTCCTCTATATATGAGCAAGGTTTCATTAAAAAATATATTCTTCTTTGGTCCTTAGCTGCCGACCGTCAAAGCAGTCAGTGACCATTATGCCTGGTGGCGTCTTGTAGGGCAACAACAAATTGATTCCACTTTGCTCGGTCGGCGGCCATCCTTTGTACAATGCCCTAGCTCTGGTTCATTCTTTGCATCTCCGCTTCCACAGTTCTCCTCTAAGTTGTTTTTGGTCGGCCTCTCGATATCACCCAGACCAAAAAAAAAAGTCCATTGTGCAAACACATTTCCTTCGGCTTATCATACATAATTGGACAATACTGTTAAACAAACATTGAGGAGACGGAGCGACCGTCTACACATTAACCTTCCTCGACTATGCCAATGTAACACTCCAGACCTCGGGCAAACATTTCTCTTTACGTCAGGCGGAAATAATGACAAAAATAATAATCATCGGTCCTTAAAAAATATATATTCATGTCAAAATCACATGTTCAAAAATGTGTTCAGATAACTGATTTTGATACATATAAGATTCAGGGAATAGCACTCTACGTACTCTCTGTTCTAAAAGAAATTTGAAAAGTAAGAACACAGAAGACCATGTCATCACCCAACAAACAGAAGTGTACAAAGTGATGTTTTAAACTAACCTCTCTGGGTACCTGCCCTGGTGGAGTATTGTAGGTGTGGTTGTGAGCCACATGATGATTAGCCACAACACGGGTACCATGTGGGTCATGCTCTGTGTCATTGCTGGAAGATGAGCTATTGATTCCATTGTAAAAACCCGCCGGGCTGCCAGCATAAGATGATGAAGCAGAAGATGGGGATGACGAAAATGCACCAAGGTTAACAAACCCTGAATCATTTGACGATTCTGACAAATGGGCTACTTTTGGGAAGTGGTGACTCATATCTTCATAGTTGCTGTTGTAGTCAGAGCCCCCCGTGGCTCCCTCAAGGGCATCAAATGGTTCATTAAAGTCCTGCAAAATAATTAGTCTTTAATAATGATCAGGTCATACATATTGCAGTTCTTTAAATCATGGGTTACTGGATTGCAAGAAATATGAACAGCACAGGCAAAATATCAAGAGCTACTGCAATAATCTCAAGGTAGAAATAAATGTAGAAAATCTCAGTCACCTAAAAAATCTGAGTCACCTAAAAATTTAATACAATATATCCTAAAGACAATAAGGTTGGTCCCTGTGTAAAAAAGCCTGCTTGCTTGTCTATTCTCGCGTTTGACTGTGAAAGGTTTCTCCAGAAAGCTAAGGAGAGATAGGGAGGTGAAGAAAAAAAAAAGATAAGAGAACAGGGGGGGGGGGGGGGGGGGGCAGAAGAAAGAAGGTAATATTCTAATTTACCAAGTGGGGTGGGGGGGGGGGGGGGGGGGAAGAAGAGAGAATGTAATATTCTAATTTCACAAGTAAGTGATTCTAATATCTGGATGGAGTCAAAACAGACGATAGGAAGATAATATGGGCATCTGGCATAGAATAGAAGGGCATGACAAGTGACAACTGAAGATCTATGCTACACAGGGAGAGGTAGGGCAAGACAGTTATAGTGATAGCCACAAGAAAAACAGAAAATAAAAACTGTCCCACAAACTGCCTATATGCTCACACACTGAAGCCAGCATTTTATACAGCATTCTTATTTGAGGAGACTATAATCTCAAGTGGTACAAACAAGGGTGATCCGATGGGGTCCATGAGAACAGACAGGATGTCTGAGGACTGATGAGCTAGTCTTTAGCAGGTTTAACATAAATACACCATTCATTCATTCATAACCCTCCACTCCCAAAGGAGCATAGGCCTTCAACAAACACATGCCAAGTCCTCCTGTCACGTGCCATCATCTCAAGTTCTTTCCACGTTCTCCTTATCATTTTCACCTCTGTTTCCAGCTCTCTTCTCCATGTGCTTCTTGGTCTACCTCTGCTTCTCTTGCCCTGGGAGTTCCAGAACAAGGACTGCCTTGTAATGCTATCAACAGGTTTCCTCAGTGTGTGTCCTATCCATCGCCATCGTCTTCTTCTCATCTCTTGTTCCACTGGCACTTGTCTAGTTCTTGTCATCAGTTCCACGTTGGTAACCTTGTCATACCATTTTAATCCCTCTATTCTACGCAAGCACCCATTTATGAAAGTCTGTAGCTTTTTGGTAGTTGTCTTTGTTGTTCTCCATGTCTCAGAGCCATACAATAGGACTGACTTTACATTTGAGTTGAAGATTCTTATTTTCGTGTTGGATCCAATTTCTCTTGATCTCCATATATTTCCCAATGCAATGAAAGCTCCTCTTGCTTTTTGTATTCTTATTTTGATATCACTGTCTGTCCCTCCAACTTTGTCTATATTACTGCCAAGATATGTGTATGATTTTACATCTTGTATTGGTGCTTCTTCAAGTTCAAACCTGTTATCATTACCTGCATTTATTCTCATTATCTTTGTCTTTTCCCTGTGTATTTTCAGACCCAATTGCTGTGACCTCTCATCGAGTGTTTTCAATTTGTCCTGCATCTGATTACGGTTATGGGACAGAAGAGCTAAGTCATCAGCAAAATCCAGATCATCCAACTGCTTAGTCAGAGTCCACTGGATTCCATTTCTGTTGTGTGTTGTCGATGTTCTCGAAACCCAGTCTATTGCTAGAAAGAAAAGAAATGGAGACAAGAGGCATCCCCTGTCGCACTCCTGTTCTTATCCCAAACGGTTCTGTAAGCTGTCCTTCATGAAGAACTCTGCATGTCATATCTTCATATGTTTTCGTTATTAAATTAATGATCTTCAGGGGAACTCCATAATGCCTCATCAATTTCCAAAGTGATTCTCTGTCTACACTGTCAAATGCCTTTTCGTAGTCCACAAATCCAATGTATAGTGGTGAATTCCATTCCAGACTTTGTTCAACTATTATTCTCAAAGTGGCTATCTGGTCTGTACAGGATCTGTTTTGTCGAAAACCTGCTTGTTCATCTCTCAGTTTCTTGTCTATGGACTCTTTTAATCTTTCAAGGATAATCCTGTTTAATACTTTTCCTGGCACTGAAAGTAACATTATTCCTCTATAATTTGTGTGCTCTTGTAAATTTCCCTTCTTAGGCAACTTAACCAGATATCCTTCCTTCCATTCTGCTGGTATCTCTTCCTTTTCCCAGACTTTACCAAGTAATTTATATAACATCTCTGTAGCTGTGTCGATATCTGCTTTGATGGCCTCTGCTGGAATGCCATCAGGTCCAGACACTTTTCCATCTCTTAGAAGCTTTATGGCTTTCTTTATTTCTTCCTTCGTTGGTCTTTCACCGTTAATTTGTAGCTCTTCTTCTGCTGGCTGGATGTCCGAGGGGTTTTGTGGAGCTGGTCTATTGAGAAGGTCCTCAAAATATTCTGTCCAACTCTTCATTTGCTCTTGTATATTGCTGAGCAGTTTTCCATAGTGGGGATTGCTGTTTTGAATCGAGAGTATTAGATTTTGATTACTAGCTAGCCTGCTAGAGGTGATGATTTCTCTCTACAGACTTACAGGAATTTACCAGGTTCGGGGACAATCCTCTATGATGTTTTATTTTTAGAGCATATGGTTATTATTTGTGTTGCACCTGCAACGATTAGCTTTGGCATGATCCTTTAATAAATTGTATGATGGCTAACTGCAAACATATGATTCGTCAACAGCATTTGTGTTCAATGAAACAAATGTTTATTCAATTTCCAACAAGAACTGGGTTAAGTCAAATGGTAACCACACCAAATTTGCATAATAGCATGTTGACATTTAATAAACAAGCATAAAAAGTCAATGCATTATTTTAATGATGCAATATTCCTTATTGCATCTCGTAATCTTTTCAAGTTGCTAAAACATGGCGTGGCTCCTCTATCCTTCTAGTGTTCCTTCGTTTATTTGTTAATGTGGTCTAGATTTCACGTTTTTCTTATCTCTTCATTTCAATGAAGAGCCAAACTTTCTCTTATTCATTAGTATTCCTTAGTTTGACTTTCTCTCAGCTTAAGGACCTTCATTCTTGGTAAAGGTTCAGATATATGCCTGGGTTTACAATTCTTTACCCAGTTTTCGAGCGTAGCTCCGTTTCAGTTATGACTGTGGGCTCTAACAGTTATTGCATGCAATTCTTAGCACTACTTACGTTTCTCGTGAATTCACAAAATATAACATTCTACATTTCGAAGTTACACAGTTGCTTTAATTGTGCGAAGTCAATCTCCTCTATAGAATATCACTGAGCAAAGAGAATTACGTCTTGTCTCGACCGCTCTAAATTCATTACTGATCAAAAAATGGCTTCATCTCTCGTTCATTCCGGGGGAAGAAAAAAAGGACTGAGCTTAACCATTGGTGGGAAATCACGTGACCAATGCTTGGCGTAAGCGAAGCTACCCTAATTAATGCTTGGCGTTTCGAAGCGAAGCTTGGCCTAAAATAATGCGTGGCGTTTCGAAGCTAACCTGGTTTAATTAAACATCTGCGTTGAGATTTTCTTTTATCTTCTGTTTCTATAAAAATTTATTTTATGTTAATATAGTCTATATCTGAAAACTCACGGTATACGCGGTTACATACAGATCCCGGGGCCCTGCAAATGTATCCCGTAGGGAGACATTTGAGTACTATCAATAACAAAAATTCATCCCCAAAAATTTCTAAGTTCAAAAAAATTTTTCAGAAAAATTTAAAGTTCAAAAATTTTTCTAAGTCCAAAAATATTTCCAAAAAATTTAATCTAATTCCTATACTGGGGTCCTATGTCTATATGAGGTCGTCTGCTATGTAAAAAAAAACTAGTAGTGGACATCAACTTCAAAAAGTGTAACTTATTCATCACATCATAATATTTTTCACCAAATTTACAAATTGGCAACACTGCCCAACAAAATCTGCAAAACACTCATAAGGTCATCACTAAAACAAAAATGTGACGAGTGGCAACACTGGGGAATGAACAATAAACTATCTTATTTGCAGAACTTGGCTGGATTATCATAATCTATTACATTTCATTCAAAAATATAGTTGATTACATTCTCTTGGATATGGTGGGGGGTGTTATCTCTTTTCTGTTCCTGTTATTTACTCCATATATAATTCTGCAAGACTTAACAAATCTTTTTTTTCCTGGCGTATTTATTTATTCTATTTCCCAAGTACTCTGCAATATTCCAAGAAATGTCCAAAATCTCTAATTCCTATGGTAATGGCAATCCACTTTCATAGAATAGCCAATGTTTTCATGGGTACTCATCATCATCTTCTTCTTTTTTTTTTTTTTTTTTCTAGTGAATGAGCCACTTGCTCATTATTACATGTAGAAAACATCTCTAAACATAATATGCATATTTATCAGACGATAATACAACTAGCATCATTTTTATAAGTAATCATTTTTCACAATAAAAGCATTAGAACCTCATGGCTTATCCTTATTTATTTATCTGAATGTTTCCTTGTTATTGACATTTTCCAAATGGTAAGTGTATAAATTCGTTCTAAGTCCGTCACTGTAGAAAATGTTCTATATTACATTTTTTTTTTTTTTTTTTTTTTTTTTTTTTTTCAAAATATGTGATGTTTGTCTCTAATATCCGTACGTCTGGTGGTGATCCTGTCCATTAGTCAGTTATTTCAAATCATTCCTTCTTTTCTGTCAATACAGTATTTTTTTTCTGTGAACTCTGTCCTAGAAATATTATTTTTTATATATATATATATATATTTTTTTTTTTTTTAAAGATCTTCTTTGACTTGCCATACATCAATTTTCAAACATCAAATTATTCAGCAACCAACAGACGAATGTGTTACTATCATATTATGAAATATAAGGGAAAAGAAAAATATAGTTTCCAAATCATCATGAATTTTCTACATTGGGTTCCGTATTACTTTATTTTCTCTTTTAAGACAACTGCTTATACTCTTGACAATATGTATCCATGTTGTCACTCTCGAGGCATCCTTGTATACAATTTATATTTGTCTCCTTTTTTTTTTTTTTTTTTTTTTTATAACACCAATGTATCATTTATGGTGTTCCAATATCATTGTATCTATTCTAGTCCTCCTGTTATCTTGATAATTCATCCTTAGTAACTCCCTATGTACCTTATCTAGCAATACATTTATGCAAAACACATCAAACAATTATTTATGGAACTATCAACTGAGATGTAAGAACTGTTTGACAATATGAGATGAAAAAAAAATTTTGGGGTCATCACTCAAAAAAATTGTGACATAGAAAGGAAGAAAATAATCAATTGATCGTGAGGAATCTACAATATTCTCGTAAGACAAAGTTCCTGGCACTCTGACTACTATTTATCCATATTATTTCTGGTTATCCTTGCATACAGTGTACCATTTCCATTTTCTTTATAAGTCCAATTCCTCGCTCATGGTGCTCCAATATTTAAAATGTGGATCCTTCCTATTCCTCTTATTCTGTACTGGAAATATATCCTTATTAATTGTCCATGTACTATATTTGCGAATATTTATCATCAATATATCAACTAATCATTTATAGAACTATTAACATAAATGTCTAGACTTTACTAAAACATGAATAAAAACATGTCTTTTTACATATGTGCAAAATTTCGACACCAACTCTGCCTTCGCTGGTCGAGGGTTAGTCAGAGTTATGTGGTGCCTGTAACATCCGCTGACTACAGCCAGATGGGTGACTTATGGTACTTATAATTCAAAAATCTCATCCGTCAGTTATCTTAAGTGTGGGGCGGGGGTCTATTTCATGGTGTCCTTGACCAAGTTTGCTGCATTTCTAATCTAGATATTTTTTTTTTTTTTTTTTTTTTTTTTTTTTTTTTTTTTTTAATAGTATCTCCATGGTATATCTGTGACATGTCTGTCCTTGGGATAACATTATTTTTTTTTTTTTTTCAATATCCTCGGGGTGAGCAAATCTCAGTGTGTCCACTTTCATCAATCATTTATTTATTTTCTCTCCTGTAATTCTGGGTATGTTATGAGTATTTTAAATTGTCAATTTATTCCAACTATCTTACAACATTCTGTAATTCGTGATAAGGAATAGTCATTTGTTATACAACAATGTTCATATTACAAAGGCAATAAGCAAAAATCAAGGAGATATCTTCTCCAAAATGCGGATGCATCTCTATTTCCTTTACCTCTGGGCGTAGCAATTATTCAGTCATTATTTTTTTTTCTCCATTATTTAATCTCCATTTTGTGTCCTTAGTACCTGTGGTTCCATGGGATTATCATAATTCATTTGTGTCTCTTGTCTACTGATAATCCTTCAATAATGACTTCAAATATGGTCCTCGTATGTGCAACAATCATCTGCTCTGATTTTTTTTCCATGGTATTCATCAAATATTCTATTATATCCTTGTCTTATCTCGTAACCACGAAAGACTAAGATTATTCCTCCTCCAATGTTAATGTGGGGGATTTTGTGCATAAACCTTACAACAAAATCTCAGCTGTGACAACATAAAGTTTCACCTTAATATAAAATGGCATCTTCATCATACATAACCAGTTGCTTCTTCATCTCATGTGTCATTAGTGGTTATCATGCGGTAATGGGGTATTTCATTTGCTAGGTCAGCATGTGCAAATGCTATTTCTTTAACATGGGCAAAGGCATCATCAACAAATAGGTGCAATTTGTTCAATCTGGGGTTAGCATATACTAATGCTCTCAAGGGATTCTTCATTTGCAGAAATTCAGCATGCGCAAATGTCATTGGGGTATTTGTGATAGGCAGTAAAATTTTTGACAGTACTAATATACATCTGGGTCTAAAATAATAATGTACATTTGAAATAATCCTGTGGAGAAAAATAGCATAACCTACAATACTAGTTTTGGGTATGAATTATGTGCTGTTGAGAGATATTATAGTAGGAACAGTATGATTGATCAAGGTGGCAGATATCAAGGAGTTTAGCATAATATAGATCAAAGAAATATTAGTATGAGGTAAGAAAAAAAAAAACTACTGGTGTAAAGTGTCTGCATGAAAATGCTGGTGAATGGAGCGTGGAATATGATCAGTTACAAAAGTGGAGATGAATGTTACAACAGAATAGTGTGACACATGTGTTATAGGTAAAGTTGTGTAACATTCTAAATATTAAGAGAATGTATGTAACTAAATAAGGGTGTCTGTAAACTCGTAACACCGTGTGTTATCAATTGTTTTAACATTTTTATTTTCACAATTATGCTATCTAAAGAAAATCCTCCGTGTGCTGGTCTTGATTTCTTTCTGGGCATCCGTATTCTAAGGCTGGAAAAAATAACTTTCTCAGTGAGGCTTTGACATCTTAGTCTGTAAGCAAGTCATTTGAACTGTCAAAAACTGAAAATAGAGTACATGGGGAGAGTTAGTACATTGTTAAAAAGGTTTATTCACATATGCGTAGACCGTGTTCGGATTTGCGAACACATAAAACACCTGGGCGTGTTTTTCAGAACAGCTTCGCTAGTTCCTTCACCATCTCTAACCTTGCAATGTCCCGACTGCTTAGGCGAGCATCATACTGAGTAGCAGTGGTGACGGGTGTGATAGGCGACGACACTGCATTTGCTGATTGTTGGGACACTGAGGACATTGACGAATGCGGTGATGGTTTTACTGTGGTTAGGGTGTGTATGGCTGGAACATCTGTTGGTTTTGAGGCAGGTATATGTTTCGCCTTGATTTTTCTTCTGACCTGGTTGTGCTGAACGTTAGCACTGGTTACAATGGGCACAGTAATTTGCACACTGTTGTTTTTGACTAGTTGAGATGAGGCTAACACTTCTCGGCTTGGTTTGGAACATGATTGCGTTTCGTCAGAATCTTTCGTCTGATCTCATTTTGTGGCAATTTCATGCATTTAATGACAGGAGATGATGCGTCTGATGAAGAAAAACAGGTACGTTTGCCAGCTGCTTGAATCTCCGGGGATGACGTACTAGCGAATGATGTATCAGTTGTGCAACTAGGACCAGGCGAATCTATACCAGAGTCTCTTTCATACTTGTTGGTTATCATCTCACCGCACGTTTGAACAGGGCGAATATTGGATATTTCGTCGGTGTGAAAAAGTTGTTCTGGTATTTCTTGAGTGTCTGTGTTGTTAAGGGAGATGTAACTTGTGGGTCTATAGCGATATTCTGGCTTTCTAATAGGCCTGATGGATACATCTGTGAAATTTTTTTCGTATGGGGTGTTGGTGGTTTGTTTACAAATTTCTTCATCTGGAACCAGAGTGTTAGTGGGTGCTGCTGGAAACTGATTCTCGTGTGGGGTAGTGGTCATCTTGTGTTCATACCGTGTAAGTGCAATTTCTATCAATTCTCGAAATTCTTCTCGGCGTGTAGATAAATCAACAGCAAACTTGTTCTCCAGCAATTCATACACCAATTTGACCGTGAGAACGCTGAAATCACCCTTCCTCAAGATGTCATTTATTTCTTCCTGCAGCCTCTCTGTGCTCAGTGCAGTAACTGGGATAGCATTGAAGGATTTCTGTTGGGCGAACTGTTTTACTGGTGCTACGGGGTCGCAAACTTGACTTGGTGTGTCAGTGTCTGTCTGTGTTGCTGAAACTGCAGCTCTATTCTCTGTTTGTGTCGCGACAGAGGTCGTCTTTGGTTCATTCATAAATTCTTCTTGTTTGTGCACGATTCGGGTTAGTCTATTATGAGGGGGGGTATGTAGCGTCGTGTTTACTTTCACAGAACTGACCTGTTGACGTTCAAGAAATGGTCTTCGCCATGGATGTAGTGGTTTTATAACAGCACGAAAACCTTCATCTGTGGTGACAATGCATGCCCTGTCAGATGCATGGAGATTCTTTATTTCGTAGGTCCTATAACTTTTGACATTGGTGAATAGGCTTCGGACTGCAATGCGGCAATCTCTTCTATTTAAACTCGTCCAGTGATTCTTAGCACGTCTGTTAAAATGATACAGCGTACTATCTGTGTCCTCGGTATGATGTGTTGGTAGACATGGGTATCGTAGGTTTCTTAAATTTTCGACAGAGTAACTTTCCGCATCCGCGTGTGTTGTTACTGTATTCCTCCTGATAGAGGTGTGATTACAATACTTCATATCTGCCCCATGAATGATGGGATGTAAGCTCAGGGATTTACGTTTGGGATAACCTCTCGTCAGAAAACGATTTTTTTCCTTGTCAGAGTCAGAGGGGCGGCGTGGGTTGGAGAAACTTGGGGAGGGGAACTGATGGGCAAAGCTCTGACACAGTGATGGCTCATGCTGCATAGGGTAACTTCCCGTCAGCAAATATTTCTTAGCCATGTCAATCGGTGGGCTGTAATGGTTGTGCATGCGTTTGCTGCTGTTGTTGTACTCTTGGTGTGGGTATTTCCTCCTTAGGTCCATCTTCGCTTCTGCTCTTTTTTTTAGAGGACTGGTCATACGGCAACAAGTTGTATGTGTTTTCCCAACATCGATGCATATTTCTAATTGCAATCTTTGAGTTTCTGCAATTTTCGCAGCATGAACTGGGTTAAGTCAAATGGTAACCACACCAAATTTGCATAATAGCATGTTGACATTTAATAAACAAGCATAAAAAGTCAATGCATTATTTTAATGATGCAATATTCCTTATTGCATCTCGTAATCTTTTCAAGTTGCTAAAACATGGCGTGGCTCCTCTATCCTTCTAGTGTTCCTTCGTTTATTTGTTAATGTGGTCTAGATTTCACGTTTTTTCTTATCTCTTCATTTCAATGAAGAGCCAAACTTTCTCTTATTCATTAGTATTCCTTAGTTTGACTTTCTCTCAGCTTAAGGACCTTCATTCTTGGTAAAAGGTTCAGATATATGCCTGGGTTTACAATTCTTTACCCAGTTTTCGAGCGTAGCTCCGTTTCAGTTATGACTGTAGGCTCTAACAGTTATTGCATGCAATTCTTAGCACTACTTACGTTTCTCGTGAATTCACAAAATATAACATTCTACATTTCAAAGTTACACAGTTGCTTTAATTGTGCGAAGTCAATCTCCTCTATAGAATATCACTGAGCAAAGAGAATTACGTCTTGTCTCGACCGCTCTAAATTCATTACTGATCAAAAAATGGCTTCATCTCTCGTTCATTCCGGGGGAAGAAAAAGGACTGAGCTTAACCATTGGTGGGAAATCACGTGACCAATGCTTGGCGTAAGCGAAGCTACCCTAATTAATGCCTGGCGTTTCGAAGCGAAGCTTGGCCTAAAATAATGCGTGGCGTTTCGAAGCTAACCTGGTTTAATTAAACATCTGCGTTGAGATTTTCTTTTATCTTCTGTTTCTATAAAAATTTATTTTATGTTAATATAGTCTATATCTGAAAACTCACGGTATACACGGTTACAGGAGCACCTGGAATTTGTTGGATATTGTGACCGCAAATTTGTCTCGTTTTCTTAGATGTCCTACATTAAATTGTTGTCTATAATTTTGCATTGCTGCATATCTCTTGAGTTTCATTTTTACTTTGGCTATCAGAAGGTTGTGGTTTGATGCCACATCTGCTCCTCTATATACCTTTACATCCTGCAATGATGATCTAAACTTCTTGTTTATGCATATATGATCAATCTGATTTTCTGTTCTATGGTCTGGTGATATCCATGTTGCCTTGTGTATTCTCTTATGTGGAAGCATGCTTCCTCCTATAGCCAGTTGATTTGAAGCACAGAAGTTTGAGAATAGTTCCCCATTTTCATTCATTATTCCTAGCCCCTGTTTTCCCATGACTTATTCAAAGCCGGTGTTGACTGTACCTATCTTTGCATTCATGTCACCCATCAAAATTGTGATGTCTCTTCTTTTTACTTTTTCCATAATTTCCTGTAGTCTAGTATAAAATGCTTCTTTCACACTCTTCTTTGTCATTAGTTGGTGCATAACATTGGATGACATTTACATTTATTTTCTTTTTAGCTGTTTTAAAAGAAGCTGTTATTATTCTAGATCCAACGGCTTCCCATTCAATGAGTGCTTTCTGTGCTTCTTTAGATAACATAAGAGCTACCCCTTCACTGTGGTGTGAACTTTCGTCTTCATGTCCAGAGGACAGCACCAATTCACCTGTGATGAGTTTCTTCCTGTCTACCCCCTTCCACTTTGTTTCACACAGTCCCAGAACCTCGATTTTATATTCCCTCATCTCTGCTGCTACTTGTGCCACTTTCCCTTGTTCGTTTAATGTCCGAACATTCCAGGTGCCAAATCTGGAAGTTCTCCTAGAAGAAAGAAGGTTAGTCAGCAACACAGACTCCTTTCGGCTTTCTCTGTGTTGCATCATACGCCTCCCTGCGAGAGGACCTTCCCCTGTCTTGGATGGCTGTGTTTTATTTTCTTTAATTGACTTGTCCATGTTTGTTGAAGTTTTTTGTGGTTTAAATTTTTTACAGGATGGGGTAACCGGTCCCATGCCCAACCCTCCTTAGTCGCTTTCTATGACATGCTTGGCAGGGAACAGTGTTACTATTCTTTGCTCCCCTTTCAGGCCCCGATAACACACGGGTGAAATACACCATTACCTAATAAAAAACAGAGCCATAGTAGCACAGTGGTTAGTGTACTGGCTTCCTAGCTTGGTGGTCCATGGTTCGATCCCCACTTGAGGTGGGATTTTTTAGACCGCAAACGGCTTCGGGGTCGACCCAGCCTCATGAATTGGGTACCAGAGAAACTCTGGGAAGGTTACGGCAGCTGGCGTGATGCTGACCACATCACCCCTAGTGTGCCGATGGTCAAGAAAATATGGGCCTAACACCATATTTCCAGTATGCCTCACTGGGCGTGTAACGGGATCCTTTAACCTTTTTAACAGAAAATACTATGCCTGAAAAGATGATGTCGAGATACTGAGCAACACAACAATCTCAACAATAACATGAACAAAAGCATTAAAACATCATCAGAAGGAATAATAAAGCAAAGTAAACACAACATGCAAAATCAAGAAATACATCACACACAAAAAGAGAAGCATTATAATAAAACCAACAGTTCCGTGCATATGGTAAATAGTTGAAAGGTTGCGCTATGAGGAAATGCGTAAAGTTGTAATGGATCTCAAATATATGTTGTCTCTTGGTTTGATGGTACACTCCAATTACTTTTTGTCATCAGTCGATGTTTCCTTTCCACTTCTAATAGTTACTTTTGTACCCACTCCCTTGAACCATTATGGTTTTCAATAAATGTTTATGCCGTTTCATTACGACTAAAATATTTTAACCCCTTCGCAACGACGGGTTTTTCATTCCAAATGACACCATTTTCAGCTTAGTTCGTTCCCCTGAACGACAGGATAATTGTAATTTTAGGGGTCATATTTTTAATTTGACTGTAAACAGTTTATTGTAAAAGGAAACCCATTAAAAGTATATTCTGAACCAGACTACACAAACTCTGACCCTGAATCTGGGTAATTTTTAAATTTAGTGCCGTCGAGTATGTATAATATAATATGTGTATTGAGTCAGCATTAGAATTAGGGTAACCCTAAACCTAACCTCAACTCTAAATGGTACGAAAATACACATATTAAACATACTCGATGGCACTAAAGGTAAAGATTATCAGAATCTCAGTAAAAAGAGTTGTCAGAATAATTCAAGTTGACTAAATTCAACTCAAACAAGAATTTTCATGCTCTTTTTATGGTTCGTCGGTACGGCAGCGTCCATGATTGTGAACTTTCGCTTTTGTAAAATCACCATCAGTTCTACTGTATTCGCTAGCAGTAAAATATTTTGTTTGTTTCAAGCTTAGTGGCCAGATTTTTCAATGCTGAATCCGATTATGCCCAGCAATTGCCGATACGGTTGTAAACAGAAGAGTTCTGGTGCTTTTAAAATAGGACGTACGCCGTACGTCATGTAGGTGAATGGGAACGAGGTATCGCGCTACTTCCGTTACGTACGCGGTATGGCACAGCGACAAAAATTGTGAAGATTTATGCCGTACAGCGTACGTCATACTGGTGCTGAAAGGGTTAAGTGTCTGATTTTGATCTCTTTCTTCTTCCACTTTTCTCTCATAGAATCATTAAAATTGTTAATATTTCTCAACAATAGGCATTGTCATTTTATCACCTCCTTTAGCAATAGTTAAGTCTGAGCTCACTGCCTGAACATATTTAGCAATGAACTTTACAGGTGTTTATTCTCTTCTACAGACTTTGGTGCAGCCTTGAATATTACAAATGATGGATCAGTTTCACTTTCACTGAAGCATTCTACCGTAAAGTGAATTACCTGCTGAGAAGCTCTGACTATCTGGTACACCTGTGACCACATTTCCATAGTCAGCTCTTCATCCATACTGAACACTGGAGTACATATTTCAGTTATCATTTCCACACCATCACAGTTCTGCTGTCTGGCTTTATTCAAACAGCCTTATGTTACTTCAGTAATCCAACTGAAGTTTCTTGCACTGTAAATCATGTCTATGTCTAGCCATAATAACATCCCAATTGCCTATCTATGCTGTGTTCAAACAAAGACCCAGCTGTTTCAAATGCAGGATTCAGACACAAACATACAAGTGGTGAACATTAGCCATCTGTGCACAAATAACTAGTAGGAACTTATGTTTATTTATGTAAGTGCCCAGAATTGCCTGGATTTTTTTCTAGTAATGGTTTATGAAACTTCTAACACTGAAACAAGCAAACTGATATTTTGATAAATTTATATTCTTTGCTTCGTTAATTCATGTTACAATTAATATTAGACTACATCATGTCATATTTGCTTACCTACCATTAGTGTAAGCTAAAATCAGATGAATTTAATTTATTTTCCTTGTCACAACAAATTACGGCAGAAAAATATTTTGATCTGGTAGTTTAACTTTTCCATTTAAACAACAGACTCCAGCTGCTTCAGTTTTAAATTTCATTCATTCATTCATTCCCCTCCACTCCCAAAGGAGCATAGGCCTTCAACAAACACATGCCAAGTCCTCCTGTCCCGTGCCATCATCTCAAGTTCTTTCCATGTTCTCCTCATCATTTTCACCTCTGTTTCCAACTCTCTTCTCCATGTACTTCTTGGTCTTCCTCTGCCTCTCTTGCCCTGGGGGTTCCAGAACAAGGACTGCCTTGTAATGCTATCAACAGGTTTTCTCAGTGTGTGTCCTATCCATCGCCATCGTCTTCTTCTCATCTCTTGTTCCACTGGCACTTGTCTAGTTCTTGTCATCAGTTCCACGTTGGTAACCTTGTCATACCATTTTAATCCCTCTATTCTACGCAAGCACCCATTTATGAAAGTCTGTAGCTTTTTTTGGTTGTTGTCTTTGTTGTTCTCCATGTCTCCGAGCCATACAATAGGACTGACTTCACATTTACAAATTGTATCCATTTATTTTGAAACTATTAAATTTTGTGCGTGCTATAAAATAACTTACGCATTTAAAAAAAAATCACACACAGAAAAATAAAGTATCGGATTTATTCAAAGCTCATAATGCTCTCCTTCATTTAAGTTTAGGTCTCAGAAATGGTATACATTTTGAGTGGAACCTGTAATCAAAATTGGGATTGTAACTAAATACTGCCAATTTCAGATTAGAGTGATTCATTCTAACTAAAAGTGTACTGTTGAATTACACAGCACTATTACCATAAGCACTGTAGAAACTCTCTATAAAAACACAAACTCTAAATAGATTTTCATTCAAACTAAAAGTGTACAGTTAGTAATTTAAACCATATTAATAATTTTGTTGTTTGCTATAAAATAACCTACGGATTAAAAAAAACACCCCACAGAAAAATAAAAGTATCGGATGCATTGGAAATTTCACGGATAATACTTCCTTATATTTAAGTGTGGATCTATATTTTTTAAGTAAAAATATGCCTCGTTTTGGCGAGGCATGCTCTGTTCAACCTAGACACAGGGTCTGTTGGTTATATTAGGGAGCATGTCCAAACATAAAAGACCTTACGGTCTTGGGTATATTCTCCTATAATAGTGGATCTATTGTTTTAAAACAAAATTTTGCCTTGTTTTGACGAGGCACGCGCCATTCAACCTAAACACAGGAACATTGGTTATATTAGGGCATATGCCCAAATATAAAAGACCGTATGGTCCGATTACATACCTATGTACGTATATGTTACTCAGTGTCTAAAACTATGAGAAACTACCTTACATTTGATATACGCTGCATGGAAAATGGTCGGATCCATAAAGGTATCTTCTACAGACAACTGGCAGATGTCAAAAGAACACCCGGGTGACCGCAGCTGAGGTTCAAAGATGTGTGCAAGAGAGATACGAAGGCACTGGGGACATAAATCAAGCAACCTGGTAGGATGAAACTGCCGAATGCATAAGTGGCGATGCTCCCTATGGCATCACCTCAGATTGTGTGAAAAGAAGCTCTCACAACAAGCAGAAGAGAAAAGAACATGCCGAAAGAACCACCAGGGAAAAAGCTCAGTGGCGCATTCCCATAGTCAGCCATGAGTGAAGGGGCTACTACTACAACTATGATATAAATTTAACCTGTAGTGAAGACAGTTTACAAATTATTTAACAATATTAAAGCAGCGCTAGGCATGCTGACTTGATAGCTAAAGATGTGTGTTATTCATATGCACCAGCAACCTAGATAGATAAAGCCATACGCCTTTGTCGAAGTTGAATTTGACACAAAATGGTAAAACCAGTACACAAACACATGGGTGTAACACTCCTTATCACTGGTTTACATTTTGATTACTCTTCAAAAAGTTAAAGTGCTCTATATATAAATGACAAATAATCTGGGTGCAGATCTTATACTCATTGTTTGCATCCAAAAATGACTTGTTTAATTGACAAAAAATTAGTTGGCCAATTTTCTTTAAAATTTACTGCTGCATCTTTGATGTACTGGTTACATTTCTTACTGTCTAGCCATATATTGTAATCAAAATTTTTTAGTAAAAGTTTCAAAATCATAAAAGTTATTTTTGGTAATAACTGATACCTTTTTAAACAAAAACAATATGCTGCATACTTTAACTACTAATTAAAACATCTGCGTATGTCTTATGATTTTAAAACAAAATTCCTATATAGTTTTGTGCAGCTCAACTTAGCAATTTGCTTATAAGATTATATAAAAACAGTCATTAAAAGTCTAACTTTTTCCAACATAACTAATTAAAAATAAATGTATTTTAATATTTATTAATTGAAATTATGAATGACCATAAACACAATAGTTATAATATGTTATAATACCAAAGTATTTCTGGTGATATGCACACAACTGAACCTGTAAATAAGAATTCACTTGTTTAATTATTGTAAACATTTAAATACTTCAGTACTTTCCTTCCTTTTATTTCTGCAAAATTAAGTACTAATTATTTTACTTTACTCAGCGGTCTAAAACTTGAACATTAAAACTAATTCCTAAAAAGCTCCTAAATTTACAAGTACTGGTTTTTTTAATCATTTATTAGACCAACACTTAAGTAATGAATATAACTTCATGTCTACTATCTCTACAAGAGAAGACCATACTACCTCCACACTGGGGGTGGGTACCCGAAGGCACCCTAGTGTACCTCAACAAACCACATGACAAAGCATTTTTTATCATATGCATACAGACCAGACCACACAGTTCCATGGCCTGAAATTTTTTAAGTGCTAAACATTTCTTGTTGCTCATGATTAGTTGCAAGTCTGGATTAACTGCAGCACATAATGCAGAGTATCCATGTGCAACCCATAAGTTCCTGATCGTGTTGTGTATACAATGTGTCCTGTTGTCGCAAAATTGGTTTTCAAGTCATTGCAAACGGGTTCAGTTAGATTTTATAAACCTGTCAACGATCGATTGACCGCTTTCAAATGGCGGTGTATCAGCGAAATGTGTATCAGACAGAGGAAATCGCCAACGATAAATAAAAGCAGAAGGGAATCCGTATGAAAAAGGATTTTACATTTCAGTACAGGGAAGGATGTGTATAACTGCATATAAGAAGGAACGGTAGGAAGTTCTCATTTACGGAGATATATGCGTATTTCGGCTGCCCACAGTTACGCTAAAAGCGTGTAACCCACTTCTGTTCTAAATATTAAAATCAACAAATAACAGTTTGGGAATTTACATGGATAGGAAGATAGAGTTTTATCAGCTGTATAAAACTAGATAAGATGGAACAATATGGATATTATATATGCCGAGAATGATAAAGGCAAAATTTCAGTCGACGCACAGATCGGCCGAAATCACTGTTCGGGAAGGATTTTTCAGGCTAGGTTTAGCTGTGACGTCGGTACTCTCCGATACGTCCGCGCTATACGTATTTAAAGCGTATCGGTAAAACTGGAGGGATACACAACGAAGTAGGTTTGAGACAGACTGGAGGCAGAGTTTCGCCACGACCCATGAATTGTGAGCGGATCGCCAGAAACATTTTTAAGTCCAGTATCTGAAGTCTGAGGGTAAGCGAAATTATGATAACTACCGTGTATAATATTTGTTATTTCAGGTTCATACAGAATTCACAAAATATGCCTGTATAAATATTTCATTGATGATAACGTATTATGTATTTAATATGATTTATGTCATGGTGCATTATGGATGAGTGTTGCTTGTACAAAAAATTAATCACAAATAGCCCCACGGCCTAATGATGAAGTATATTTTTATCATATTGCTTAATCGCTTACGAAGATAAAGGCAGTCCCATGGCAGAGATTGTCATAGGGAAATGAAGTGTTAGAAACTTCATCATGGAAGATCCCAGTTTACGAGGTTAAGGTGACTAGTCCCCTTCCTCGCTGCCTTTGCCTTCCCTAGTTCGAGCGCACAACTTTGTACCCATTTACAGCTGGTAAACTGGAGTGTTCTACAGCCAGTTTCAGTAGAAAGCAACCTGATCACAGGTGGTCACTCACTTTCTTTATTTATGTATTACATGAACTTTTGTGTAGATGCTAAGAATAGCATCAGTATTTGAATTCGTACTTGATATGATTTGGAAGGATCAAGTTATAGATGAATGGGATTGAATAGGAGCGGAATAAACCAAATGATGTTTATTACTGATATGGTTTAATATTAATTCTATATCATTGAATTGATGTTACTTGCTATGACTGTATAACTTTGACACCTGATGACTGACTTGTCTGACTTATGTGCTAGTCAGTTACACTTAATTGAAATGTTAATATTAATGCTATATCACTGAAATGATGTCCTTACTTACTATGATTGTATAACGGTGACATCTGATGACTGACTGGTCTGATATCTGTGCTAGTCAGCTACAAGTCTAGCCAGATACTAGCCAAGGCTGATATGTTGCAGGGTCCATGAAATAACTCAAACCAGACTGTCCAGTATCAGAAGCCGCTGTAGTTCATCCGAGGCAATCCCACAAAAGTGCATGACCCCAAAAAGTGAACTTCAACTGGTCATTGGCATCCCTACTGTTGGGCCTACCAAGTCTGATATCAGCAAAGGACAGTTTCAGCAGTACCAAGTTGGAAAGATAAGTGTCTTGTTTGACACTGACCACCTATACATGTGAAACAGCCAATAGTTCAAAGCAATAATTAACCATACAGAAACTCAGTCAACTGATGACAGTTATCCTTAAATTCAAAGGACTAACAACAGTGAATTTCAGTAACTTTATTATTTAAGAATCTTGAAGTATAAACATTACAATAATAGTAATTGTGTGAATATTTTTTATATATATATAAGTGTGTATACTCTTTTCCAACTAGTAGAAATAGAATATAATAGTGTAATTATTAAACTAATTTTAACTGTACCTGAGGATTTATTCACTTCATTCCATTTTGTGGGTTCAGTGAATGTACATTTTACTTATCCCCCTAGCATATAAGTCATAATCATAAGATAGTCACAGGGAGGAGACACCTTAAATTCCTAGGTACAACTTCTTACCAACTGGGCCAGGGTTTTCACAGTCTGACTAATTTTTATGATAACAATACACCAGTGCTTATTATTTCTAAGACTGGGGTAATACTACTTGTAAGGTCAGAACTCTTTACTGGCATACTCTTACATAATAAATACTTTTAAATAACCTCCCGCTACAGTGGGGGGCTCGTCTGCGGGATATATATCTTTGATATTCCCTGAGCCAACTTTCTATTTCTCTGCTGTGTTAGAAAAGTGTTTTTTTCTTTTGTGAAAATTTTTTTTTTTTTGGAAAGAGTAAAACATAGTAGGAAATAATTTATATTTTTAGGAGTACCATTGAGTACAGATAAAGAAAGCTGTTTCATATATGGTGAAGTCATTTTAATTAACTTTAATTTTAACTAAGTTAATTATATTGTAGTAAATTAGTTTGAGTAAGATCACTTGCCCTACTAGACTACAGATACATCATGGCTGACTTGGTCAAATTTAGGTCTGCTACACTGCAGGTGGTGAAAAGAAGCTTGGGCATGGATGGTGACGCTCAGAATCTGGTATGTCACGACACGGAATGTGAAAAGTACACCGAGAGAGAAGCAAAGCAATTAGAAGCAGAGAGTAGAAAGACAAAGAAATTAGAAGCAGAGAGAGAAGCCAAGAAATTAGAAGGCAGAGAGAGAAGTGCCAGAATTAGAAGCAGAAGAGAAATTCGAGAAGCCAAGAAATTAGAATTAGAAGCAGAGAGAGAAGCCAAGAAATTAGAAGCGGAGAGAGAAGCCAAGAAATTAGAAGCAGAGAGAGAAGAAAGGAGGTTACAAGCAGAGAGAGACCATGAGCTGAAAATGAGACAGCTTGATCTTGAACTTCAGGCTGGGACTATCACCCATGGTAATAGCTCACCTCATTCTGCGAATAGCTCTTTTCAGAACACAGCAAATGGGGCCATGAACTTCCACCTAGATCCATATGTTGAAAAGGAGGACGCAATTGAGTCGTACCTGGATAGGTATGAAAGGCTAGCCTCTACATATGGACTGGAAAAGGAAAAATGGAGTCCTAAAGTTAATCCCAGGGATTGAGTAGGTAATGCATATGATGTGTTTTCTGAAACCCCAAAAGAAGAATCAGGAAAATTATGAAATACTAAAGCAAGCCTTACTGATCCGGTATGAAAAGAACTCTGAAGGCATATAGGAAGAAATTTAGAAACTTCTAAACCTCTACCTGGAGAAACATATAACCAGTTCTCAGCTAGGCTAGAAACGTATTTGTATGAAATGGAGTAAGTTTTTAGGTAAGTATCAGAAAACACTAACGAGGATCTGAAACACAATGGTTATGTTAGAGCAAGTGAAAAGATTACATTGTCTCAAGAAATGAGAAATTCCCTTATGGAACAAGGAAGCAGGAGAGGCTGGAAGACATTTTTGAAATGTGCAGAGAGATACCAAGCAGCTCAAGCTGAATTGTGTAGGAACAAAAAGGAAGCAGGGTAGAATGGATATAAGCCCACCAACCGCAGAATACCCAGATTTTTGACCAGATGGATCAATCCATACAGATCACAAGCAAGGGATTTATTGATATAAGGACAAGAACCCTCAACTCAGGAAAAGAAACCCTACACAAACAGGGAGATAAGTGTGCAAATTCTTGTAAGATGTAGCAACCACAACACTGATGTATAATGTGGGAGGTAAAAAACCCCCTTCATCATGCTGCATGTCTACAGGTGAGTGACTCTTCTGGTAGGAAAGGAACTGACTGTGAGTCAGAAAAATAGCCTCCATCACCCACCTACCCAGGAGATAGTGACTGTGGAATGGCAAACAAGTCAACAGGAAATTTAAGACACAGGTTTTTGTCCTATGACGCAGTCCTTGTGTGCAACTCTGGAGTGACACTTAAACAAATCACCAACAGAAACAGAAGACATTCTAAGGGCCACTAAAAAGGAACATCACCCCTTACAGTACCCATAGCAAAGATTTCATGTCAGTTTGTCGCAATGGAGGAAGGGGAGATAAATGCCAGCTTTGAATAGATTGATCTCTTTTACGCACCCTAAATAGTTGGTAGCGTAGAAGTATTGTTTTCTTAGGATACCCTGTAAAAACCTATGGTATATGGCAAGGAATCCAGACCAGGTCCTGACTCCAGGAACATAGAGAGGGGACACCAACGTAAAATTTCATTCCAACTTAAATGAAACTGGCTCAAGAAGCAGACATTCACTTTGAAGCTTAGTTTTAGGCAAATTAATCAAAAAACACATAAATGGCTCCAAGGAAAGGAACATATCTAATATGGAATTATGGACTCTTGTACATGGAAAGAGCTGGAAGAGGGACGAAAAGTCCCATGGTCCAAATCGTTTGTACCATCCCACCTATAGTAATAGAGGTTTATAGGCCTGGGGACACATATCAACTTTGGAGTGAAACACCTGTGGTAATGGTTGCCACACAAAACAAAGATAAGAGCCACCCAGTATCTACTGGCCAAGGTAATAACGGAAAGACATAAATTCAGTATGTAGATTCCTGTCCAGAGTGCACCTATAGTGATTCAGAAAGTCGACCGTCGAAGAGTCATCCATACAAAAATTCTACAAGCAAACCCAGCATTCAGGGGTACTACTTTTCCCGAGATTTGCACGGAAGGGTGAACAAGGAAACATCGTGAGCCACACAGTGTTACAATATGCAGGATCCCTGAACCCCAAATGCGCCGGGGAAAAAAGGAGAACAAATCACGTTATCGAAAATCAAACACCTACGGATTTTGCGAGGTAAAACCAACATGGGCCCAACTATCAACGAAAATAAGGCGGGTAAACTTCATGGAAACCTACCGACCGCCGTTTTTCACCAGCAGTTGAAGATCCTGAGAATGAAAAGCCGAACAAGAAGGAGAGAGGATAGTTATAGGATGAATATATCTTTGGAAAACAAATGTGGAGCGCAGAGTTTTTATTTTCTAGTCGTCATCCCACAGAGGTTTGAGGAGGATAGAAGGAAGGAAAACTTAACCTCGGAATGGTCCGTTTTTTGGCAATTGTCCTTGTAACCCAATAGTTAAGCCAAGATATCATCCAGCTTAAAATAAGGGGGGAGCCTTATGTCGCAAAATTGTTTCAAAGTCCATTGCAAACGTAGGTTTCAGTTAGATTTATAAACCTTGTCAAACGATCGACTTTTGACCGGCAATTCATTTCAAAATGGGCGGCGTATCAGCGAAATGTGTATCAGACAGAGGAAAATCACGCCAACTCGATAAATAAAAGCAGAAGGGAATCCGTATGAAAAGGATTTTACATTTCAGTACAGGGAAGCGATTGTGTCATAAACTGCATAAAAAGAAGGAACGGTAGGAAGTTCCTCATTTACGTGAGATATATGGCTTATTTACGGCTGCCCACAGTTACGCTAAAAGCGTGTAAACCCACTTCTTTTTCTAAATATTAAAATCAACAAATAAACAGTTTGGGAATTATTACATGGATAGGAAGATAGAGTTTTATCAGTGTATAAAACTAGGATAAGATGGAACTATATGGATATTATATATGCCAATAGAATGATAAAGGCAAAATTTCAAGTCTCGACGCACAGATCAGGCCGAAATCACTGTTCGGGAAGGATTTTTCAGGCTTAGGTTTAAGCTGTGACGTCGGTACTCTCCTACGATCGTCCGCGCTATACGTATTTAAAGCTATCGGTAAAAACTTGGAGTGATAACAACGAAAGTAGGTTTGAGACAGACTGGAGGCAGAGTTTCGCCACGACCCATGAATTGTGAGCGGATCGCCAGAAACATTTTAAGTCCAGTATCTGAAGTCTGAGGGTAAGCGAAATTATGATAACTACCGTGTATAATATTTGTTATTTCAGGTTCATATAGAATTCACAAAATATGCCTGTATAATAGTCATTGATATAATGTATTGTATGATTTAAATATGATGCTATTCATGGATTGATTGATTGTTGTACAAAAAGTAATCACAAATAGCCCCACAGCCTAAATGAAGATATAATTTATCATATTGCTTTATCGCTTACGAAGATAAAGGCAGTCCCATGGCAGAGATTGTCATAGGGAAATGAAGTGTTAGAAACTTCATCATGGAAGATCCCAGTTTACGAGGTTAAGGTGACTAGTCCCCTTCCTCGCTACCTTTGCCTTCCCTAGTTCGAGCGCACAACTTTGTACCCATTTACAGCTGGTAAAATGGAGTGTTCTACAGCCAGTTTCAGTAGAAAGCAACCTGATCACGTGGTCACTCACTATTTATGTATTAATTTTGTGTAGATGCTAAGAATAGCATCAGTATTTGAATTTGTATTTGATATGATTTGGAAGGATCAAGTTATAGAAAGGGATGTATAGGAGCGGAATAAACCAGATGATGTTTATTACTGATATGTTAATATTAATTCTATATCATTGAATTGATGTTACTTGCTATGACTGTATAACTTTGACACCTGATGACTGACTTGTCTGACTTATGTGCTAGTCAGTTTACACTTAATTGAAATGTTAATATTAATGCTATATCACTGAAATGATGTCCTTACTTACTATGATTGTATAACGGTGACATCTGATGACTGACTGGTCTGACATCTGTGCTAGTCAGCTACAAGTCTAGCCAGATACTAGCCAAGGCTGATATGTTGCAGGTTCCATGAAATAACTCAAACCAGACTGTCCAGTATCAGAAGCCGGTGTAGTTCATCCGAGGCAATCCCACAAAAGTGCAGGACCCCCAAAGAGTGAACTTCAACTGGTCATTGGCATCCCTACTGTGGGCCTACCAAGTCTGATATCAGCAAAGGACAGTTTCAGCAGTATCAAGTTGGAAAGATAAGTGTCCTGTTTGACACTGACCACCTATACATGTGAAACAGCCAATAGTTGAAAACAATAAGTAACCATACAGAAACTCAGTCAACTGATGACAGTTATCCTTAAATTCAAAGGACTAATAACAGTGATTTCAGTAACTTAAAATTATTTAAGATCTTGAAGTCTAAAACAGACAATAATAGTAATTGTGTGAATACTTTTTTATATATATATGTGTATGCTCTTTTCCAACTAGTAGAAATAGAATATTAGTGTAATTATTAAACTATTTTAACTGTACCTGAGGATTTATTCACTTCTTCCATTTTGTGGGTTCAGTGAATGTACATTTTACTTATCCCCTAGAATATAAGTAATCATAAGATAGTCACAGGGAGGAGACACCTTAAATCCTGGTACTACTACTTCTTACCAACTGGGCCAGGGTTTTCACAGTCTGACTATTTTTATGATAACAATACACCAGTGCTTATTTCTAAGACTGGGGTATTACTTGTAAGGTCAGAACTATTTAACTGGCCTACTCTTACATAATAAATCATTTTTAATTTGATAACCTCCCGCTACAGATCTGTAAGGCTGTACAGGGATGTCTTTTTTGTTTATATTCTCTGATACAACAAAGCCTGGTATAGAAAGCAATAAGCTGATTTAAAATTGGACATAAAAAATGGTCGGGTTCCTTGTACATTTTTGTAACACTTTTAGATTTTGTTTGTTAAAGAGGTAAACCCCTGGACCTAAAAGCGGAAGTTACAATCTCCGTGGCATAACCTGGTTGAATAGTCATGATTTCCTTGAATATGAAAAAAATGGTTGTAACATGAATTAAGATAGAAGCTAGAACCGTTTATTATGCGGGTTCCTGTGACCACAGACTGTCCTACACGTTCCATTTCAGAAAAGTCCTTCAAATTATTTGATTGCAGAAAATCTAAAGTTTGTACAGAAAACCTATTTCTTGTGTTCACCATTGACAGTTGTCTTGATTAACAGTCACCTGGTTTAATCTTTGGGCTCCTATACAGTATTTAGGTCTAAAGCTTAGTTGTAAATGTCCATTGAAAAATCTTGGTCTAAAGATTTTTTTGGACTGGGAGTTTTTTGTAAAAAACCTGGCTCTATCATCCTATGTCTTGATTTGACTCTGGTAAAAAGTACTGCATGACAGAAAGGCCATGTAGAAGTTTCTGCTCAGTTTAGAAGACTCTGCAGTATTTTATAAGATCTTTTTAACCTCCTAAAGAGTCCACCTGGTTTCAGGAAAGCAATGTTTATCCTATTATTAAGACCATGTTGTAACGGTTTATACATGAAATTTTTTAAAAGTGTTTTTATTTACATTGAACTAACGCTGGTCTGAAACAAGAGTTTTTGAATACAGCTCCCTAGTGCCTGCAGTAACGGTGTGATTCCCCTCTACAGAAAACACATGCTAAAGATGTTTTTTTAACAGATCAACAAGGTTAGTCCACTATGATTGAGTGTACGAACTGTCCCATAGAAAAGAGGGTTCCATAGCAGAGATTGAGAGCGTTGTTGGATGAAAATTCTCAAAGAACAGCTACAGAAAATCAGTGTAAGTTTAGACGTGGCATGGGAATCTAATGCAAGACCCAGATGGTATTAAATTGACTCACTTATCAGAAAACCTGGCCTATAAACTAACAACACAGCTGGTGTGCCATGGAAAGTATCTCCTCACTAGCAGAATTTGTGACCTAACCGAGGTATTTGCAATTTATCCAGTTCTATACCTGGTTAGGTAATCCAAGGCTAAAGCCTGACGAAACGATACATATTGTTTCAACCCTGGAACCTGGAACCAATTGGTAGCCTATCAAAGTCACATGTGCCTCCCAGTGGGAACATTGCTTTAGACCTGGTATTGCTTGTTGGTTTTCTGAAAAACATCCTCAATGTAAGTGGTATCTTTTTATTTAAATGGATAACCCTAATTTAGAAAGCCTGGTTAAATTGAAATTCCTGGTAATCGAAAAGACAACTTCCGGTCATATAATCATTTTCGAATTTTTTTACAGAAAATCACTTCAGTTACTAACGTGCGATATTGTACATCCCAAAACCTTTTGATTTTTTAGAAAGACTAGTCTAAAAGTGGTTCCTTCATTTTGGAGAAAATCTTCGATTTGTTCACAATTTAAAAGAAAACTGACAGCGGTTTAGGTTATTTTTTAGTAATTACTTGAATTCTGTATGGAGTGGGTTATTCCTGTAGTATAGGACAATGGGGGTTAGTTTTAACGTTGGCACCTGTTTACCAGAAATTTTTGCCCACTTGGAGGAAAAATTTCCTCAACACTTTCTAATATGATCATGTCCCTGCATTAGAAACATTGGTTATAATTGCTTAGAATGGGTTCTGGGCGAACCAGCGATCAAAGTTGATTGAACAGATAATTCTAACTAAAGTGTTTTTTGCATTTACAGTTTTGATTGCATGGTTGAAAGTTAGGTTCCTTTAAGTAGGTATATATGGTTAAAGTGGAGTCTGTTCAGCAAACTGATGACGATCAGTGGCGGGTATCATGTGAGTTTTGTAATGGATGCAAACTAGGCTTTGATCCCATTTTGGATGCTTGCGACATTTAGAAACAACGCCTGCCTAAGTAGATTTATGAAGCGAAATATGAAACAGTAACCTGTGTCTAAATTCTAAGTGAGTTCCTGTATGTGTTTTTATATAATTTAATATCATATACTACCTCATAGCAGATCCATATTGTACGTTAAATATTTAGGCTATAATATAACGTTCGACTGTGCACAGAAAGCCACTGGGTCCTGCAATAGCAGGGTTTCTTACAAGCTTTTTCTCAATGCTTTTTCCAGGTACAGTGCAACTTGTTATTTTCCTGATAGGAAAAAATGTTTCCCAGTGATTCTTTCTGAGATACGCAAATTATCACTTTGTCCTTTGACAGCGATGTCCATTACTGTGAGATACCCCATCTAGAAAGGCAATGTAGTGTACAGGTTTGTCTGGTTAAATAGTCGGGTGTAGCTATGGTTTTTGTACAAAAAAGCTGATCTAAAAGTTTGATGAACCACAATTTACAGTGTTGTGGACTAAGTTTCCAGTATGTTATAAGTGCCACTGTTAAGCAGAAGCAAAGCCTGTTCCTAAAATGTTCCCAGGGTTCGAGTACCATCATAAAAGTTAGTCATGTTGTCCGCTAATAGTGGAGTTGCAGCAGTTTAGCAGCTTTTCCAGCAGGTTCATAGTTGCTTAGTGGTGCTAGCATTGTTTGTAGTTGATAAAATTATGGGTGTAACACTCCTTATCATGTTGGTGATACAGTGTGTAAACTATTCAAAAAGTTCTTGAGTGCCCTATTATAAATGAAAAGCCATAATTGCTGGTGCATTTTGTCTCTTCATTCTCATTGTTTCTCCCAGGTCTAATGACTACTTGTTTAATTGTGACATAGATGAGACATCAGTGGCCTTTTCATTTTAATTTTCGTACTCCTGCATAAGACGATCACACCTGGGTTAGGCAAGGGAAAGAGTTCTAGCTCATAACATTGTAGTCAAAATTGACCTTTAGTGGAAAGACTTTACAGAAAACCGAGATCAAAGTGGTTCCTATACGGAAATCCAAGGTTTAAGTGGGGTTTATACAAAAACCTGGATAAAGGATACTTGAGGTACTAGAAAATTACAAAACACTTGTCGTAAATATGATTCCGTAAGAAAACTGGTCTAAAGTTGATTTAATTGTAAAGTTTGTAACCTGTGTCTAACTTCAGGCACTTTTCCTGTACATTAGATTTATCAAGCTAGTCACGTAAATGGTCTAACTGAACAACATAACAATTTAAAAAATAATAGTGGCTCAGCAGTAATCTGGGGAGACTAAATTGGTCAGAAATGGGTTCCATAAACACTTTCAAACTATTAGAACTCAGGGTGTTTACATACCAGGTATCTCACGGAGAATTAATCTGGTCTATATTTAGGTTTTCCAGTACAGAAGTAACCTCCCGGTGTTAGATCAGAAAGGGTTTCAGGCATGTCTTCATTCAAATTGCTAAACCAAGTCATCAAGGGATATCAGTTTTTCCTGGTCCAGAAGATTTCACGGTCTAAGGTATCCTAACTGAGAAAACTAAACAGGTTCCTTATGCACCGTCAGAAAACCTGAGTATAAATAGTATGGAATACTAACTACGTAGAAAAACCTAAATCTGCCAACCCACTGGAGTTCCTAATCATTGCGAGACAACTACTTAGTACAGTGCCCAAAGCCTAACTTGCGTGTTCCAGTACTCGTTCAAGAAAAACCATCCACATTACACTCTACACATGGGTACCCTGATCAGGGAACACCCTAAAGTGTTTCCTGTACAGCAAAACAGCTAAAGTGTCAAAAGCTACTTCTTACAGAAAAATATCATACGAATCAGAGTCATCCATCACAGATATCATCATGGAATCTAATCATTTGGTTCATTATCATCATCATCATGGGCTACTAGTGGGTTCTTCCGTCAGTTTACCTTGCCAAAGTGGGAAATTACTGTTGAGCACGATAAAGAAAGGGAAAAATGTTATCTTGCATATGGTTCCATTTGATCCAGAACCCAACCTTGTACCAATGGTCGAAAGTTTGTATCTTAAGTTAAACCTTGTCTAAAGCGGGTTTCCGATTGTCGCAAAATTGGTTTCAAGTCATTGCAAACGGGTTCAGTTAGAATTTATTAAACCCTTCAATCGATCGATTGAACCGCTTTCAAAATGGCGGCCGCGTACCCCAACAGCGAAATAGTGATATCATCGACAGAGTGGGGAAATCGCCAACTAGAATAAATAAAAACAGAAGGGAATCCGTATGAAAAGGATTTTCCACATTTCAGTACAGGGAAAGGATTGTGTATAAACTGCATATAAGAAGGAACGGTAGGAAGTTTCTCATTTTACGGAGATATATGCGTATTTCGGCTCTGCCCACAGGTTACGCTAAAAGCAATGTAAACCCACTTCTGTTTCTAAATATTAAAAATCAACAAATAACAGTTTGGGAAATTACATGGATAGGAAGCATAGAGTTTTATCGGCTGTAATAAAAACTAGATAAGATGGAACTATTATGGAGACATTATGCATATGCCGCTAGAATGATAAAGGCAAAATTTCAGTCGACGCACAGTTCGGCCGAAATCACTGATCGAGGAAGGATTTTTCAGGCTAGGTTTAGCTGTGACGTCGGTACTCTCCGATACGTCCGCGCTATACGTATTTAAAGCGTATCGGTAAACTGAGCTACAGACAACGAAAGAGGGTTCAGACAGACTGGAGGCAGAGTTTCGCCACTACCCATGAATTGTGAGCGGATCGCCAGAAACATTTTTAAGTCCAGTATCTGAAGTCTGAGGGTAAGCGAAATTATGATAACTACCGTGTATAATATTTGTTATTTCAGGTTCATACAGAATTCACAAAAATAGGCCTGTATAATTTATTCATTGGATATAACGGTAGTATTATTTATAATATGATTTTAAACATGTGCATTAGTGGATGATTGTTGCTTGTACAAAAAAGTAATCACAAATAGCCCACGGCCTAATGAAGTTTATATATTTATCATATTGCTTTATCGCTTACGTAGATAAAAGGCAGTCCCATGGCAGAGATTGTCATAGGAAAATAAGAGTGTTAGAAACTTCATCATTGAAGATCCCAGTTTACGAGGTGAAGGTGGCTAGTCCCCTTCCTCGCTGCCTTTGCCTTCCCTAGTTCGAGCGCACAACTTCGTACCCATTTACAGCTGGTAAACTGGAGTGTTCTACAGCCAGTTTCAGTAGAAAGCAACCTGATCACGTGGTCACTCACTTTCTTTATTTATGTATTGCTTTTGTGTAGATGATAAGGATAGCATCAGTATTTGAATTCTTACTTGATATGATTTGGAAGGACCAAGTTATAGGATAGGGATGTAATAGGAGCGGAATAAACCAGATGATGTTTATTACCTGATAAGAAAATCTTAATATTAATTCTATACAATAGAATTGATGTTACTATTTTGTGACTGTATAACTTTTGACACCTGATGAGACTGACCTTGTTTCTGATATGTCAGTTTACACTTATTGAAATGTTAATATTAATGCTATATCACTGAAATGATGTCCTTACTTACTATGATTGTATAACGGTGACATCAGATGACTGACTGGTCTGACATCTGTGCTAGTCAGCTACAAGTCTAGCCAGATACTAGCCAAGGCTGATATGTTGCAGGTTCCATGAAATAACTCCAAACCAGACTGTCCAGTATCAGAAGCCGGTGTAGTTCATCCGATGCAATCCCCACAAAAGTGCAGGACCCCAAAGATGTGAACTTTCAAACTGGTCATTGCATCCCTACTGTGAGGGCCTACCAAGTCTGATATCAGCAAAGGACAGTTTCAGCAGTATCAAGTTGGAAAGATAAGTGTCCTGTTTGACACTGACCACCTATACATGTGAAACAGCCAATAGTTGAAAACAATAAGTAACCATACAGAAACTTCAGTCAACTGATGACAGTTATCCTTAAAATTCAAAGGACTAAGAACGGTGATTTCAGTAACTTTATTATTTAAGATCTTGAGGTCTAAACATGACAATAATAGTATAAATTGTGTGAATACTTTTATATATATATGTGTGTATATGCTCTTTTCCAACTAGTAGAAATAGAGTATTAGTGTAATTATTAAACTATTTTAACTGTACCTGAGGATTTATTCACTTCTTCCATTTGTGGTTTCAGTGAACGTTCCATTTACTTATCCCCTAGAATATAAGTAATCATAAGATAGTCATAGGGAGGAGACACCTTAAATCCTGGTACTACTTCTTACCAACTGGGCCAGGGTTTTTACAGTCTGACTATTTTTATGATAAAAATACACCAGTGCTTATTTCTAAGACTGGGGTATTACTTGTAAGGTCAGAACTCTTTACTGGCATACTCTTACATAATAAATAATTTTAAATAACCTCCCGCTACAGTGGGGGCTCGTCTGCGGGATATATCTCTTTGATATTCCTGAGCCCCAACTTTCCATTTCTGCTGTGTAGAAAAATTTTTTTTTGTAAAATTTTTGGAAAGAGTAACATAGTAGGAAATAATTATATTTTTAGGAGTACCATTGAGTACAGATAAAAAAAAAAGCTGTTTCATATATGGTGAAGTCAGTTTAATTAACTTTAATTTTAACTAAGTTAATTATATTGTAGTAAATTAGTTGAGTAAGATCGCTTGCCCTACTAGACTACAGATACATCATGGCTGACTTGGTCAAATTTAGTCTGCTACACTGCAGGTGTGGAAAAGAGCTTGGCATGGATGGTGACGCTCTGATCCGGTATGTCACGACGGAATGTGAAAAGTACACCGAGAGAGAAGCAAAGCAATTAGAAGCAGAGAGATAAAACAAAGAAATTAGAAGCAGAGAGAGAAGCCAAGAAATTAGAAGCAGGAGAGAGAAGTGCCAAGAAATTAGAAGCAGCAAATATAGAAGCCAAGAAAATGAGAATTAGAAGAGAGAGAGAAAGCCAAGAAATTAGAAGCGGAGAGAGAAGCCAGAAATTAGAATTCTGAGAGAGAAGAAAAGGAGGTTACAAGCAGAGAGAGACCATGAGCTGAAAATGAAGACATCTTGATCTTGAACTTCAGGCTGGGACTATCACCCATGGTAAATAGCTCACCTCATTCTGCGAAATAGCTCTTTTTCAGAACACAGCAAATGATGGCCATGAACTTCCACCTAGATCCATTTGTTGAAAAGGAGGACGCAATTGAGTCGTACCTGGATAGGTATGAAAGGCTAGCCTCTACATATGGACAGGAAAAGGAAAAATTGAGTCGAAAGTTTATCCCAGGGATTGAGAGGTATATGCATATGATGTGTTTCTGAAACTCCCCAAAGAAGATCAGGAAAATTATGAAATACTAAAGCAAGCCTTACTGATCCGGTATGAAAAGAACTCTGAGGCATATAGGAAGAAATTTAGAACTTCTAAACCTCTACCTGGAGAAACATATAACCAGTTCTCAGCTAGGCTAGAAACGTATATTTGTTGAAATGGAGTAGTTTTAGGGTAAAGTATCAGAAAACCTACGAGGATCTGAAAGAAATGGTTATGTTAGAGCAATTGAAAGATTCCATGGCGCAAGAAATGATGAAATTCCTTATGGAACAAGGAGCAGAGAGGCTGGAAGACATTTTGAAATGTGCAGAGAGATACCAAGCAGCTCAAGCTGAATTGGTAGGAACAAAAAGGAAGCAGGTAGAAGGATATAAGCCACCACCGCAGAATACCCAGATTGACCAAAAAGGATCAATCCCATACAGAAAAAAGCAAGATTTTGATAATAAGGGACAAGAACCCTCAGACTCAGGAAAAATAAACCCTACAAACAGGGAGCTAAGTGGTGCAAATTTTGTAAGATGAGCAACCACAACACGGATGAATGTGGGAGGAAAAAACCCCTTCATCATGCTGCATGTCTACAGGTGAGGACTTCTGTTAGGAAGGAACTGACTGTGAGTCAGAATAGCCTCCATCACCCACCTACCCAGGAGATAGTGACTGTGAATGGCAAACAAGTCACAGGAATGTATGACACAGGTTTGTCCTATGACGCAGTCGTGTGTGCATCTCTGGTGTGTGCCCTGAACAAATCACCACAGAAACAGTAGATATTCAAGGGCCACTAAAAGGAACATCACCCCTTACTTTACCCATAGCAAAGATTCATGTCAGTTGTCGCTATGTGGAAGGGGAGGTAAATGCAGCTGTGATAGATGATCCCTTTTACCCCGTAATGTTTGCGCGTAAATATGTGTTCTTAGGAGACCCTGTAAAACCTATGGTTATGGAAGAAATCCAGACCAGGTCTGACTCCAGGAACATAGAGAGGCGCACCAAATTAAAAATTTCATTCGACTGAAATGAAACGGGCTCAAGAAGCAGACAGCACGTTGAAGCCTTGTTTTGGCAAATTATCAAAAAACACATAAAGACTCCAAGGAAAGGACATTTCTATATGGAACATGGACTCTTGCACAGGAAAGCTGGCAGAGGACGAAAAGTCATGGTCAAATTGTTGTACCATCCACCTATAGGAATAAGGTTATAGGCTTGGGGACACATATCAACTTTGAGAGTGAACACCTGGGTAATGGTGCCACAAAACAAAGAATAGCCACCCAGTTCTACTACGTGGCCAGGTATTACGGAAGACAATAAATCAGTATGTAAATTCCTGTCCAGAGTGCACCTATGTAGATTCAGAAAGTCGACGGAAGAGTCTTCATCAAAAATCTACAAGCAAACCAGCAATCAGGGTACTCCCGAGATTTGCACGGGAGGGGAAAGGAAACATCCCACACAGGTTCAAATGCCAGATCTGAACCCCATGCGCTGGAAAAAAGGAAAACAAATCAGCGTTAGCGAAAATCAAACACCGTAACTGATATTGCGAGGGAAAAACCACATCCAACTATCAAACAAAAGAGGGAGCGGTAAACTTCATGGGGAAACCTACCGACCCGTGTTTCACCAGCATTAAGACGCCTGTGATGAAAAGCCGAACAGGAAAAGGAGAGAGATAGTAAAGGATGAATATATTTAAAGCCTTGGGAAAATCCAGAATGTGAGGCGCAGAAGATTTTCTTAGTCGTCATCCCACAGAGCTTGAGGAAGGATAGAGAAGGAAGGAAAAACTTAAACCATCGGAATGGTCGATTTAGGCAAATTGTCTTGGTACCCAACCAAGGACATAGTTTAAGCAAGATATCATCCAGCTTAAAATATGAGGGGGAGCTATGTCGCACAAATTATTGGTTTCAAGTCATTGCAAACGGGATCAGTAATAATTAATAACCCCATCACCGAACGAATGACCGCATTCAAAATAGGTCGGCGTATTACAGCGAAATGGTGATAATCAGACAGAGGAAAGTCGCCAAGGATATAATAAAATGCAGAAGGTGAATCAGTAATGGAAAAAGGAATATATCATTTCCAGTACAGGGAAGGATTGTATGTAGACCAGCATAAAAGAAGGACACGGTAGGAGATATTTGCTCCTTTACGGAGATATAGTGATTCGTTAAATTTTTTCTGGGCTTTGTCCCACAATTTTACGCTAAAAGCGTGGATCCCACTTGTCTGTTCCTAAATATTAAAAATCAATAAATAACAGGTTGGTGAGAAAATTTTCCAAGTGGAAAGGAAGATGGATATTATTATAATCAGCTGTGAAGTAAAACAAGATAAGTAATGGAACAATAATGAATAATATAAATTGAGTCCGAGGATGATCAAGGCAAAATTTACATTCGACGCACAGGAACGGCTGAAATCAAAGTTCCGGGCAATGTGATTTCTTCATGCCATAGGTATAAATGGCCTTGTGAACGTCTGTACCCTCCGATACGTACCCGCGCTAGATATATATTTATGAAAGCGTAACGTGTAAAACTGTGAGGTGAAACATCAACGAATTAGAGGTTTTGAGACAGACTGGAGGCAGAGATTTCCGCCACGACCCATGAATTGTCGAGCGGATCGCCAGAAACATTTTTCAGTCCCAGTATCTGGAAGTCCTGAGGGTAAGCGAAAATTATGATAACTACCGTGTATAATATTTGTTATTTTTTTCAGGTTCATATAGAATTCACAATAATATGCCTGTATAATAGTCATTGATTATAAACGTAATTGTATTTTAATATGATCTAACTTGAACATGTGAGTGCTATTGTGGATGATTGTTGAATTGTACAAAAAAATTCAAATCACAAATAGCCCCACGGCCTAACGAAGATATATTTATCATATTGCTTTATCTCTTACGAAGATAAAGTCAGTCCAATGGCAGAGATTGTCATATATACATGAAGTGTTAGAAACTTCATAATGGAAGATACACGCTTTTTACGAGGTTAAAGCGGTGAGACTAGTCCCCTTCTCGCTGCCTTTGCCTTCCCTAGTTTCGAGCGCACAACTTTGTACCCATTTACAGCTGGTAAAATGGAGTGTTCAACAGCCAGTATCAGTAGAAAGCAACCTGATCACGGGTCACTCACTTTCTTTATTTTATGTATTACTTTTGAGGTAGATGCAAGAATAGCATCAGTATTTAATTTGTATTTGATAAGAATTGGAAGATCCAAGATATAGGAAGGGATGTATAGGAGCGGAATAAACAGGATGGATGTTTTATTACTGAGTATGTTAATATAATTCTATGATCATTGAATTGATGTTACTTGCTATGCAACTTGTATAACTATTTGACACCTGATGACTGACTTGTCCTGACTTAATGTGCTAGTCAGTTACACTTAATTGAAATGATTTAATATTAATGCTATATCACTGAAATGATTGTCCTTACTTTACTATGATTGTATAAACGGTGACATCTGATGACTGACTGGTCTGACATCTGTGCTAGTCAGCTACAAGTCTAGCCAGATACTAGCCAAAGGCTGATATGTTGCAGGTTCCATGAAATAACTCAAACCAGACTGTCCAGTATCAGAAGCCGTGTCAGTTCATCCGAAGGCAATCCCCATAAAAGTGCAGGACCCCAAAGAGTGTGAACTTCAACTGGTCATTGGCATCCCTACTGTTGGGCCGTACCAAGTCTGATATCAGCAAAGGGACAGTTTCTGCGAGCATAATTCAAGTTGGAAAGATTAAGTGTCGCCTGTTTGACACTGGACCACCTGACATGTGAAAACAGTCCAATAGTAGTTGAAAACAATTAATTAACCTGAATACAGAAACTCAGTCCAACTGATGACAGTTATCCTTAAAATTCAAAGTGACTAATAACAGTGATTTCAGTAGACTTTGATTATTTAAGATCGTTGAAGTCTAAACAGACAATAATAGTAATTGTGTGAATATTTTTTATATATATATGTGTTTATGACTCTTTTAGGACAAACTTAGTAGAAATAGAATAGTTATTGTAATTAATTCACAACCTATCTTTAACTCGTACCTGATGGAAGTATATCACTTGGTTCCATTTGTGGGTTCAGTGACTGTTACATTTTACTTATCCCCTAGAATATAAGTAATCATAAGAAAAGTCACAGGGAGGAGACCACACCTTAAATTCTGGTATCTACTTCTTACCAACAGGGCCAGGGTTTTCCACAGTCTGACTATTTTTATGATAACAATACACCAGTGCATAATTTCTAAGACTGGTGTATTACTTGTAAGGTCAGAACTCTTTACTGGCATACTCTTACATAATAAATACTTTTAAATAACCTCCCGCTACATCTGTAAATCAACTAGAAATTGCAAACCACCTCATATAACAAAGCATAAACAAGAAGCCTCAAATTGGACATACAGATTACCTGAAATTCAAGCTCCATGTCTATATATATAATTGGTATTGTCATATGAGGAGTTGCGTAAGATAGGACTGCATCTCAGGTGTGCATATTGCGGGGGAGGTGGGGGGGGGGGGGGGGGGGGGGGGGGGGGTGTGGTGGGGGGGGGGGGGACAGTCTTACCATAAGCAAAATGTTAGAAGATGAGTCATGAATAACTTATCTGGTACCCGTAAACCTGCTGGTTGTGCATACGAACAGAATGCACCCTCTCTCACGTCCATTTTCTGCTAGGTCCCACGTTGATGCCAAACTCCCGACAGCCCGCAGCCTTGTTTATTCATCCATTGCAGTGTCATTAACCAGCAGGCAATCATTAAAAGCCCTTATTACTCTCTCCCTTAACCCATGTCCAGTGGTCCCCCACTATGGGTGGCTCCTCGAGGCCAGTCTATCAGCTCTTCTCATTGCCACAATAACACGGCTTGACCAGGACAGTAGATCCACACCCAGTTCTTTAAGCCCATGAGGATTTTAACTGATGTTTTGTCCCATCCAGCCCGCAGCATCCGTTTCTGGGAACTTTACCGAAGCATGGGCTTTTCTGACAATATAATGCGGTCCTGACATATAATGAGAGTCCTGACAATATAACTGCGCTGGTTGATGGGGAGTTACAGACAGCCCACCATCAGTGCTGCAGTAACTGCCTCAACCTCCATTCTCATGCTGGATGGTAGTTAGTCCAAGTAGGGTTCCACGTCTGATCAGCGACGGTGACCCTGCCCCCTTTATTCCTTAGCAGTAGAAGCCCCATCCTGATTTCTCCACCATGCACTACAGGACCCATCCAGTGTACACAATTTCATCAACATCCCCAGCATGAACACTTAATCAGCTTATTAATCTCCAACTCTGCTTTTTCCAATATGGCCCCAAGATCTGCCAAGGCTAAAGATGACCAGCTGGTAAGTTAATCCAGTTCATCCCCCTGATTTACCTCCACCTCATCCCCTTTGGATACATTTTCAAACCTGGTCCACCATGACCAATCGTAGCCTATCTGCCCTGTGCCATCTATTTACAGTCGCCCTCTTGAGTCATGCTCCTTTGATTGTCAGCAACATTCTCATGTATGGGGTAATCTTTTATTGGAGGTTACCCCTCATATTATGCTTTTTGCCTGGTCCATCCGCTTATCCTGGATCAAATCGACAGCAATCCGAGCATAGGTGTAATCACATTGTCCACAAATGGGGGTATCACGTGAACCGCCCAAAACTAGTCACATCCCTCCCTATCAATTTTGGAAGCGTTTCCAGTTGTTCACAATTTGAACACAGACAGCGAGAGTATTCCTAAGCCCGAACTCGAAAACTGAAATCACGAGCTGAAGATACAGGAGAAACAAATAGTGTCCTGTTCAAAGCGCGCAGCACCTGTTTTTTAAATAGCATTTCCAATTCCTCTGCATGGCACTTATCTTGTCTAGATCATTTTTTGACATGATGCTTGAATGATAGACCACGATCAAAACGTTACTCACCCCATAAACTTCCGCCTGTACATGCCTTTCAATGTATTCTTCCCATTGAAAATTGATGTCCTGGAAGTCCCAGCTTTTACACTAATTGAGTTTGGTTCAAAGAGCACCACATCACACACACAAAGGCCCTTGTTGGGATTGACCTATGGATCCACTTTACCTCACCACCATTTTAGAAACCGCCTGTAACTGTCTCTTGTATGACCTTGGAACCATTATCCTGACAGTCCTGAGCCAGTTCCTTGTAACAAAGGAGTATCGTACATCTGCAAAAGTTAATGTACGGTCCAATTCCATGCAGGTTGAAAATGTTTCTTACTTTTTGCACAGGGTTTCATAGCAAAATTCTTCAAAGCATTTTACCAGGCTATTTCCAGTTCCAGCACGATATTTTACAAGAATGGAAAACTCTAAAAATTTCCCTCATCAAATTTACTGATGAGATATAATTATCCAACTTTGCTGACCAAGCAATCCGTAGCATTACTGTCTCCCATTACCAAGGATGTTATGCAGATTTTCTATCTTTAAAAAAGTAGTTTGTTTTTTTTTTATATAAATTCATATAAAATTTGAAAAACCGACATCTATATTTCCAGTTTTTAGTGAATTTGTTTTACGGCATGCGGCAATAAAAAATGAATGTTAGTGACAATGGAAAGTTCAACAATAAAAATAAGCTTGACTGACGTATTGATTTAACGATTAATCCACATATATCAACATAAAAGGCTAAATAAAATTGGTGAATAAAAAAGCAAAAAAAAACCCTGTAATTTAGTGTTTTTATCTTTTTTGGGAATGTCGGGAGGATGTCTGCGTCTGGGTGGCAACTGACCAATGAGCCGTTTAGTTAATGTTTATAGTAGTTAAGTACCTTCTAGTTGGAGTCTGAGACTTGCTTTTTTTTTCATTAACTGGGGTTGAAGTTGTAGCTGTATGCCTCTGCCATAGTCTTTGTCTGGATCGTTGATAATCCTTGACTGTGTGGTAATATACTTGACGCAGGTATCAGGCATAGAGGTACATTGAAATCTGGGCAGTACATGCAAGGTCTGGGCTTCTGTCCCTGCAGCCTTACACACTATTACAGTCTGGTTTTGTACCTTGCCCTTTCATATTTATCCAGAAGTGGTGCTCAGTAAGTCTTGTTGTGACCTGTGTTTTGAAGGTGTCACATTGCGTCGAAGAATAGCAGGTCAATAAGAGTACATACTGACAATCCTGATCTTTACTTTGATCTTTTTTTTAATAGAGTTTGGCAGTGTTGTAGGTATGTTCCATTGACCAGGGCAATATTCACTAAAAAATGATATAAAAATAGGATCTGTTTGGGTAGGGGTAGCTTGCACCTAGTTGGCTGAAGTGGGGTCGACACCTCCCATTATTTGTGCTGTAATTTTCTGCAAGCACTGGCTTCTGTAAATTGTTCTGCCCTAAAGAAATTGTCTTTCTAACTGTCTTGTTTACATTATCATGTGAGTGAACAGTAGATATAAGTTTAAAATCTTTCGTATCATGCCAGGTGAATTGTCGACATGCCTTATCTTCTGTCGCACAAAACACAGGATGATTTGTCTTTTTCAATTTGAGTTTGTTTTTTTCTTCAGTGCTACAGGAAAAATGCTTCCTATTTTCAGCTACTGATCCAAATGCACGAAACTGAATTTCTTTCAGGTCGTGAGACAAAGCGGAAGGCTGAATAAAAAAATACCACAGAAGAGAATATTTCCCTTGTTGCGAATAAAATTTGAATTAAAACTATGGTGACTTTTCACTGAAAAAAGTGGTGCACAAATAATCTCAGCTCTGTGATAGTTTTCTTCCTTGGTCACAAATGAAGTAACATCCTGTAGAGTCTCCTAGTAGTGATTAGACATTTATGACGTGATTTCGAGGAGTAGGTTTTTAGATGGTTTTGATGTTTCTGAGGAAAAACTGCTCCTATTGAGTTTTCTTTTCCTGTTTAAAAAAAAAAAAAAACATTGGAACACACAAATAACTTATGAGTTTATAGGGGCCCCCTACCTATGCTATATATTATACTAAGTCAAAATTCTAAACACATACATAATATAGTCAAACAAATATTTAACTAGAACAAAAAAGTAATATATAGTATAACTTGGGAGGCAGTAATACTAACTTATGATAAGTGAAAATCTATTAATATCTAACTCAACTGAAACAGCAGGCATTCAACACCACTTACAACCTTCACAACCCCCCCCCCCCCCCACACACACACACACACACACCTTTACTATTTTTGTTGGGGTTTTTGTTTCGTTTGTTTGTTTAGATTTTTTTTTTTTATTTAAAATTAATTTTTTTTTTTTAATAACATAAACCTATCCACAAACTTGCTGATTTTCATTTACCCTAATTACAGTCATTTGACACATGTGATCCCACTTTCGTGTATCGGCGGTTATTCCTGTTATCTGGATAACTGAAAACATGTAGGCCTATCCTAATTAGTCTATAACCCTTCAGAGGTTAGAACGGGGATGTCTTTTCATCATAAATATAATAAAAAACGCATTCAAAATATATTTATTTCCAAAAAATGTGGTGAAATGAACAGTGGGACATGGTCTGATAACAGGGTATGCTATAGGATATGGAATCGCCATCAATTTATATTCTTGACCATCTTAAACTGTGTCAAAGATATTCCCGTATGCTGATGTAAACCAAGAAATTTCGTTCAAACACTTGCCTATAGGCCTAGGCTAATTTTGGCCATGGTTAAAAAAATAAAACTGTAAATAGGCCCTACATTGTAAAATTACAGCCTATCTATAAAACTGGACTTAATTTTAAATAGGTTTTATAAATGAGATAAATGAATTTATTACTTACCTCAGTTGAAATGAACAATTTAATACAACTTGAATGAAGTTCTTGTGTTTTTCAAAGTTGCACTCGTGTAACAACAGACGCCAGCGCTAAAAATAAATCTGTGCGTTTACATCATTAACGCAAAGCGCCGAAAACTTCTGGAAATGGATTTAGTGCGCAAAGGGAAGTAAAAATTCTACGGTAACTGAAGTTTAACGAAAAATACCACCAATAACTGAAAAATGGACGCAAAGTATCAAACTTTCGATTTCGTATTTTTTTTCCAGGTCCGATGCGGGAAATTCAAGGCTTTTAGCCATTTTTCCAGGCTTTTCAAGGCCTGGAATTTTTGTTTTCGTTCTCCAGGTTTTTCCAGGTCGCTACGAACCCTGTTTGCAGTGTAGATGTTAAACAGCACTGGTGATAGTGAACCCTGGGGTAGTCCCAGGCAAATGCGCATTGGTTCTGATGTCCAAGTTCCCAAGCGAAATGCAACTGATCTCTCCATTAAGACAGCTGCTATCCACCTTGTTATCCAAGGGTTTACACCACATGCCATTATACAGTCTATTAGGGTTGCAAATTCCACACTGTTATAAGCATCCTCTAGGTCATTTGCAACAGCCACCGTTTTTCGTTTGCCCTGGAATCCCTTATACACATCGTACGCAAACGTTCCAGCGTTACCCCATGTTGTTTTCATAGGCCTATAGCTACCCAGGGTATCAGGAAGGATGTGTGCATTTTCGAGGTGGTTCATTACTTGTCTTGCAACTATCTTTTCAAGTAATTTACCATAGGCATTCTGTAGTGTGATAATTCGATAGCTGTTGAGCAGTGTGGGTCTTTGCCAGGTTTAGGAAGTGGCCGAAGGTAACTGTGTAGCCAGTCTTTCAGCACCTCAGCATTCTGTATGCTGGTATTGAAATCGCTCACTATATTTATAATGGCTGTGTCGTCAAGCTGTTTAATGTGATGGTATTGTACACCATCAGGACCCAGAGCAGTGTTTCTGCTGGTTTTCAATGGGTACACCACGTCCTCTTCAGAAATGAGATCAAAGTATATCTGGCCCCTTAGGGCATTTTCCAGCACACTGTCCTTTATTTTCAGGTGGGCACTTTTGTCACTTTTATCCGTTTGCTCCACATATCGATTGCATAATGCTTTTCCATTCTCTTCGTCCGTCTTCAGGCTTAGTCCTGTAGAGCTTTTGATATTAGGGATGGGTTGACTTGTACTTTTCCTACTCATTCTTCGATGTAAGGACCAGAATTTCTGTAGGGTTTTTCCCATGCCCACCTGTGTCACAAAGTCCTCCCACACTTTATCCTTGTCCTCCCTTGCCAAGCTCTTGAATCTATTAACGGCTCTTTGCTTTTTCTCCTTCATCTCTTCAACCTCTCCCTCATTCATCATTCTTCTGTTTTGTGCTTTAAGCCATTCTTTTGTTGCTCTTTCCTTTTCTATCGATGCTTCCTCCATTTTCTTATTCCACCAGGGAGGTCGGGTGAAAAGAGTTCTCGCTGTCTTTTGTTTGGCATTTTGACGTTATGTGTGTAAAGGGTTGTTACAGTTGAGTGGGCCTGTAGGATACTTGAAGGTCTGTTTAGGTTTCTTGTGTCTAGTGGTCCTACCCTTTGCAATGAGTTGGACGCAAGGTAGGTGATCACTTTCCTGTGCATCTAATACATCCCAACGTGCCATGGTGGTGGCAGCACTAGAGATGAATGCCAGATTTATGACACCATTTGTATCCCCAGGTTTAGTTGCCAGTCTAGTTGGGCATCCATCATTCAGAATGGCAAGGTTCATGTTGAGTAATGCCTGGCTCAAAGCTATACCCTGCCTATTTTCCAAGATGTTCCCCCACTCCTTGGATCTAGCATTGAAATCGCCAGCAATTAAACACCTTATGTTAGAATCTTCAGACAATTCCGCCAGAAAATTCCAATCACTCTCTGCTGTAAGATGGTTGGCATGAGCATTTAAATTGTAGACTCGCCACTCCTGACCGCCTTTATTCACAGCAATCCCCTGCAATTCCGCATCCTCACTAGTTTAGCCTTTTAATCACGCTGGAGTCGCGAGTTTGCGACCATGGAACTCTATGTTCTGACCGCTGCATCCTCGCAAAATTGCCGACCTTTCGTTTTATCGTCGGTTTCCTGTCTTATAATATGTGTACACGTGATATCACCACGGGATGTTTAGATTTAATCTTCTGTGCAAGAGAGTTAACTTCCAATTTCGATTTTTATCTAATGACGGTTGTATTCGCGTTAACTTTTTTGTGAATTTTTTTAAATCAACATCAATCGGCATCGAACAAACTTCTATTTTCACTGGAACAATGTTATGGACTTTCTGACATCCGATGACGAGGAAATCGTTGGCATTTACAAGCGCTGATTATCGTTCCTTCAGAATATGGGTGATTGCGTGAGATGAGGAAAAATGTAGTTATGTCCTAGCGTTAGTAGACGATAATTTTAGATGGTCCAGGTTAGAGAACAGAAAGGGCAAGAATGCGGGTGCCTCATCCCATATATTTTTCATCTTTTCCATTACCTCTCTTCCCTATCACATCTAACAAATACACCAACAAAACCATATAATCACAGATTCGTCATTCATTAATTATATATACATTCCAAAATTATAGCAATGAACAAGCAACCAAAAAAAACTATAGACGTTTACAATACACACCACTATAAAAAAAAACGGGGCGTTGTGAAATAGGACCCCAGCTAGCCAGGTCACATTTCCAAAATTTTTTACCCTGCATTCTAAAGGTTAGGAACTTGTATTCTGTCCCTCCAACTTTGTCTTTATTACTACCAAGATATGTTTACGAATCTACATCCTTTAGTGGTGTTTCTTCAAGTTCAAGGATACTGGAATTGTCGAAGTGCCAATCAACGTGCAGCCATTATTTAAACAATCATCTACAATTTCGATATCCTCATGATCCAGGAGACAAATTTAAACGCCAATAGTGTTATCAATTGCCCAGGCTACATATGTTAACTCCAGTCCATGTGGGCCTGGTGGAGGAGGGCAAGTGATATATGTAAAACATGAGCTCTCTCATACGTGGCTGGATACAAGTTCCTAACCTTTAGCATGCTGGGTAAAAATTTTGGAAATGTGCCCTGCAGCTGGGTCCTATTTCACAACGCCCCCGTTTTTATAGTGGGTGACTTGTAACGTCAATAGTTTTTTTGTTTCTTGTTCAATTGCTATAATTTTTGGAATGTATATAAATAAATGAATGACGAATCTGATGATATAAGTTTTGTTGGTGTATATGTTAGATGTGATAGGAAGAGAGTAATGGAAAGATGAAAAAATGGGATGAGGCACCCGCATCTTGCCCTTTCTGTTCACTAACCTGACCATCAAAATTATCGTCAACAACGCTAGACAAACTCCATTTTTCCTCATCTCCGCAATCACCCATATTCTGAGAACCGATATCAGCGCTAGTAATGCCAACGAATTCCTCGTCATCGGAAGTCAGAATCCATGACAATTTCAGTGAAAATAGAAGTTTGTTCGATGCCGATTGATGTTGATTTAAAAAAATTCACAAAAAGTTAACCTTTACACACATAACGTCAAAATGCCAAACAAAAGACAGCGAGAACTCTTTTCACCCGACCTCCCTGGTGGAATAAGAAAATGGAGGAAGCATCGATAGAAAAGGAAAGAGCAACAAAAGAATGGCTTAAAGCACAAAACAGAAGAATGATGAATGAGGGAGAGGTTGAAGAGATGAAGGAGAAAAAGCAAAGAGCCGTTAATAGATTCAAGAGCTTGGCAAGGGAGGCCAAGGATAAAGTGTGGGAGAACTTTATGACACAGGTGGGCATAGAAAAAACCCTACAGAAATTCTGGTCCTTACATCGAAGAATGAGTAGGAAAAGTACAAGTCAACCCATCCCTAATATCAAAAGCTCTACAGGACTAAGCCTGAAGACGGACGAAGAGAATGGAAAAGCATTATGCAATCGATATGTGGAGCAAACGGATAAAAGTGACAAAAGTGCCCGCCTGAAAATAAAGGACAGTGTGCTGAAAAATGCCCTAAGGGGCCAGATATACTTCGATCTCATTTCTGAAGAGGACGTGGTGTACACATTGAAAACCAGCAGAAACACTGCTCCGGGTCCTGATGGTGTACAATACCATCACATTAAACAGCTTGACGACACAGCCATTATAAATATGGTGAGCGATTTCAATACCAGCATACAGAATGCTGAGGTGCCGAAAGACTGGCTACACAGTTACCTTCGGCCACTTCCTAAACCTGGCAAAGACCCACACTGCTCAACAGCTATTGAATTATCACACTACAGAATGCCTATGGTAAATTACTTGAAAATATAGTTGCAAGACAAGTAATGAGCCACCTCGAAAATGCACACATCTTTCCTGATACCCTGGGTAGCTATATGCTTATGAAAACATGGGGTAACGCTGGAACGTTTGCGTACGATGTGTACCTGGAAAAAAAATACGAAATCGAAAGTTTGATACTTTGCGTCCATTTTTCAGTTATTGGTGGTATTTTTCGTTAAACTTCAGTTACCGTAGAATTTTTACTTCCCTTTGCGCACTAAATCCATTTCCAGAAGTTTTCGGCGCTTTGCGTTAATGATGTAAACGCACAGATTTATTTTTAGCGCTGGCGTCTGTTGTTACACGAGTGCAACTTTGAAAAACACAAGAACTTCATTCAAGTTGTATTAAATTGTTCATTTCAACTGAGGTAAGTAATAAATTCATTTATCTCATTTATAAAACCTATTTAAATAAGTCCAGTTTATAGATAGGCTGTAATTTACAATGTAGGCCTATTTACAGTTTTATTTTTAACCATGGCCAAAATTAGCCTAGGCCTATAGGCAAGTGTTTGAACGAAATTTCTTGGTTTACATCTGCATACGGGAATATATTTGACACAGTTTAAGATGGTCAAGAATATAAATTGATGGCGATTCCATATCCTATAGCATACCCTGTTATCAGACCATGTCCCACTGTTCATTTCACCACATTTTTTGGAAATAAATATATTTTGAATGCGTTTTTATTATATTTATGATGAAAAGACATCCCGTTCTACCTCTGAAGGGTTATAGACTAATTAGGATAGGCCTACATGTTTTCAGTTCCAGATAACAGGAATAACCGCCGATACACGAAAGTGGCATCACATCTGTCAAATCACTGTAATTAGGATAAATGAAAATCACCAATTTTGTGCATAGGCCTATGTTATTAAAAAAAAAAAATTAATTTAAATAAAAAAAAAAATCTAAACAAACAAACGAAACAAAACCCAACAAAAATAGTAAAGGTGTGTGTGTGTGTGTGGGGGGGGGGGGGGTAGTGAAGGCCTGCTGTTTCCAGTTAGATATTTAATAGATTTTCACTTATCATAAGTATTACCCTCCCAATTACTATATATTACCTTTTGTTCTAGTTAAATATTGTTTGACTATATTATGTATGTGTTTAGAATTTTGACTTAGTAAATATACATAGCTTAGGCCTACTCATAAGTTATTTGTGTGTTCCATGTTTTTTTTTTTTTTTAAACAGAAAAGAACAACTCAAAGGAGCAGTTTTTCCCTCAGAAACATCAAAACCATCTAACACTACTCCCTCGAACACGTCAAAAATGTCTAACACTACTAGGAGACCTACAGATGTTACATCATTTGTGACCAAGGAAGAAACTCACAGAGCTGAGATTATTTGCACACTTTTTTCAGTGAAAAGTCACCATAGTTTTAATTCAAATTTCATACGCAACAAGGGACATATTCTCTTCTGTGGTATTTTTTTATTCAGCCTTCAGCTTTATTTCAAGACCTGAAATTCAGATTGGTGCATTTGGAACAGTAGCTGAAAATAGGAAGCATTTTCCTGTAGCACTGAAGAAAAAACAACTCAAATTGAAAAAGACAAATCATCCTGTGTTTTGTGCGACAGAAGATAAGGCATGTCGACAATCACCTGGCATGATACGAAAAGATTTAAACTTATATCTACTGTTCACTCCAATGATAATGTAAACAAGACAGTTAGAAAGACAAATTCTTTAGGGCAGAACAATTCAGAAGCCAGTGCTTGCAGAAAAATACAGCACAAATATGGGAGGTGTCGACCACTTCAGCCAACTAGGTGCAAGCTACCCCTACCCAAACAGATCCTATTTTTATATCATTTCTTAGTTGAAATTGCCCTGGTCAATGGGAACATAACCTACAACACTGCCAACTCTATTAAAAAAAAGATCAAAGCAAAGATCAGGATGTCAGTATGACTCTTATTGAACCTGCTATTCTTCGACGCAATGTGACACCTTCAAAACCACAGGTCACAACAAGACTTACTGAGCACCACTTCTGGATAAATATGAAAGGGCAAGGTACAAACCAGACTGTAAAGTGTGTAAGGCTGCAGGGAACAGAAGCCAGACTTGCATGTACTGCCCAGATTTCAATGTACCTCTATGCCTGATACCCTGCGTCAAGTTATACCACACAGTCAAGGATTATCAACGATCCAGACAAAGACTATGGCAGAGGCCTACAGCTACAACTTCAACCCCAGTTAATGAAAAAAGCAGCTCAGACTCCAACTAGAGGTACTTAACTACTCAAACATTCACAAACGCTCATTGTCAGATGCCACAGACGCAGAATACATTCAAAAAAGATAAACACCAAAAATACAGGGTTTTTTTTTGCTTTTTATTCACAATTTTATTAGCCTTTTATGTTGATATATGTGATTAATCGTTAAATCAATACGTCAGTCAAGCTTATTTTATTGATTACCATCCATGTCACTAACATTTTATTGCGCTGACGTTAAACAAATTCACTAAAAACTGGAAAAAGATGTCTGTTTTTCAATCTTTTATGAATTTAAAAAAAAAAAAAACTACTTTTTAAAGAAATCTGCAAACATCCTTGGTAATGGGAGACAGTAATGCTCCGGATTGCTGGTCAGCAAAGTGATAATTATATCTCAGAAAATTAGATGAGGAAAATATTAGAGTTTTCCATTCTTGAAAATAACGTGCTGGACCTGGAAAAGCCTGGAAAATGCTTGAAGAAATTTGCTATGAACCCTGTGCAAAAGTAGCAACCTTTCAACCAGCAGGACTGGGACGAACATTAACTTTTGCAGATGACATACTCATGTACAGAACTGGCTCAGACAGACAGGAAATGGTCCAAGGCATACAAGAGACATTACAGGCGGTTTCTAAATGGTGTGAGGAAAGTGGATCAAAGGTCAATCCCAACAAGGCCTGTGTGATGTGGTGCTCTTTGAACAACTCCATAGTGAAAGCAGACCTTCCAGACATCACTTTCAATGGGCAGAACATTGAAAGGCAAGACAGGCTGAAGTATCTGGGAGTAACGTTTGATCGTGGTCTATCATTCAAGCATCATGTCAAACTGATCATACAGAAGTGCAAGCGAGGATTGGCAAGCTATTAAAAACAGGTGCTGCGCGCTTTAAACAGAGACTATTGTTTCTCCTGTATCATCAGCTCGTGATTTCAGTAATCGAGTACGGGCTAGGAATACTCACGCTGTCAGTGTCACAATGTGAACAACTGGAACGCATCCAAAATGAAGGGATGTGACTAGTTTTGGGCTGTACACGTGATACCCCCATTGTGACAATGAGATACATGCTCGGATTGCTGTCGATTAGATCCAGATATGCGATGGCCCAGGCAAAAGCATATATGCGGGTAACCTCCAATAAAAGACACCCCTTACATGAGAATGTAGCTGACATCAAAGGAGCAAGACTCAAGAGGGGGATGTCATGGATGGCACAGGCAGAGGCTACGATTGGTCAGGTGACCAGGGTTGAAAATGTATCCAAAGGGAAAGAGTGGAGTAAATCAGGGGAGAACTGGATAAACTACCAGCAGGTCATCATTAGCCTTGGCAGATCTTGGGGCAATGGAAAAGCAGAGTTGGAGATTAATCAGCTGATAAGTGATCATGCTGGGGATGATGACGCCATTGTGTACACTGATGGGTCTGTAGTGCGTGGTGAGAAATCAGGATGGGGCTTCTCTGCGAGAATAAAGGGCAGGGTCGTCGCTGAACAGAGTGGAACCTACATGACAACAACCTCCAGCATGAGAATGGAGTTAGAGGCAGTTACTGCAGCACTGAGGTGGCTGTCTGAAACTCCCATCAACCAGCGCAGTTATAGTGTCAGACTCTCATTATATGTCAGACCGCATTATATTGTCAGAAGCCATGCTTCGGAAAGTTCAGAACGGATGGCTGCGGCAGGAAGGGAAAACATCAATAAAATCCTCAAGGCTTAAAGAACTGGTGTGGATCTACTGTCCTGGTCATGCAGTGTTATGTGGCAATGAGGGAGCTGATAGACTGGCCTCGAGAGCACCCATAGTGGGGACACTGGACATGGATAAGGGAGAGATACTAAGGGCTATTAATGATTGCCTGCTGGATAATGACACTGCCATGGATGAATAAACAAGGCTGCGGCTGTCGGAGTTTGGCATCAAACGTGGGACTAGCAGAAATGGACGTGAGAGAGGGTGCATCTGTCGTATGCACAACCAGCATGCTGTGGGTACAATTAGCATTCATACTCTTCTTCGACATTTGCTGAGGGAGACTGAGCACCTATGGGTTTGCCCGGAGTGCAGTTAGGTCGATTCTGATTAACAATAACAATAAATAGAGACATGGACTGAATATCAGTATCTGATGTCCAATTTGAGGCTTCTTGTTTATGCTTTGTTATAAGAGTGGTTTGCATTTCTAGTGCTTACAGATGTAGCGGGAGGTTATTTAAAAGTATTTATTATGTAAGAGTATGCCAGTAACGAGTTCTGACCTTACAAGTAATACCCCAGTCTTAGAAATAAGCACTGGTGTATTGTTATCATAAAAATAGTCAGACTGTGAAAACCCTGGCCCAGTTGGTAAGAAGTAGAACCAGAATTTAAGGTGTCTCCTCCCTGTGACTATCTTATGATTACTTATATTCTAGGGGATAAGTAAAATGTACATTCACTGAACCCACAAAATGGAAGAAGTGAATAAATCCTCAGGTACAGTTAAAATAGTTTAATAATTACACTAATATTCTATTTCTACTAGTTGGAAAAGAGCATACACATATATATATATAAAAAATATTCACACAATTACTATTATTGTCTGTTTAGACTTCAAGATCTTAAATAATAAAGTTACTGAAATCACTGTTATTAGTCCTTTGAATTTAAGGATAACTGTCATCAGTTGACTGAGTTTCTGTATGGTTACTTATTGTTTTCAACTATTGGCTGTTTCACATGTATAGGTGGTCAGTGTCAAACAGGACACTTATCTTTCCAACTTGATACTGCTGAAACTGTCCTTTGCTGATATCAGACTTGGTAGGCCCAACAGTAGGGATGCCAATGACCAGTTGAAGTTCACTCTTTGGGGTCCTGCACTTTTGTGGGATTGCCTCGGATGAACTACACCGGCTTCTGATACTGGACAGTCTGGTTTGAGTTATTTCATGGAACCTGCAACATATCAGCCTTGGCTAGTATCTGGCTAGACTTGTAGCTGACTAGCACAGATGTCAGACCAGTCAGTCATCAGATGTCACCGTTATACAATCATAGTAAGTAAGGACATCATTTCAGTGATATAGCATTAATATTAACATTTCAATTAAGTGTAACTGACTAGCACATAAGTCAGACAAGTCAGTCATCAGGTGTCAAAGTTATACAGTCATAGCAAGTAACATCAATTCAATGATATAGAATTAATATTAACATATCAGTAATAAGCATCATCTGGTTTATTCCGCTCCTATACATCCCTTTCTATAACTTGATCCTTCCAAATCATATCAAATACAAATTCAAATACTGATGCTATTCTTAGCATCTACACAAAAGTAATACATAAATAAAGAAAGTGAGTGACCACGTGATCAGGTTGCTTTCTACTGAAACTGGCTGTAGAACACTCCAGTTTACCAGCTGTAAATGGGTACAAAGTTGTGCGCTCGAACTAGGGAAGGCAAAGGCAGCGAGGAAGGGGACTAGTCACCTTAACCTCATAAACGGGGATCTTCCATGATGAAGTTTCTAACACTTCATTTCCCTATGACAATCTCTGCCATGGGACTGCCTTTATCTACGTAAGCGATAAAGCAATATGATAAATATATCTTCATTAGGCTGTGGGGCTATTTGTGATTAATTTTTGTACAATCAACAATCATCCACAATGCACATGTTTAGATCATACAATACATTATATCAATGACTATTATACAGGCATATTTTGTGAATTCTATATGAACCTGAAATAACAAATATTATACACGGTAGTTATCATAATTTCGCTTACCCTCAGACTTCAGATACTGGACTTAAAAATGTTTCTGGCGATCCGCTCACAATTCATGGGTCGTGGCGAAACTCTGCCTCCAGTCTGTCTCAAACCTACTTCGTTGTGTATCCCTCCAGTTTTACCGATACGCTTTAAATACGTATAGCGCGGACGTATCGGAGAGTACCGACGTCACAGCTAAACCTAGCCTGAAAAATCCTTCCCGAACAGTGATTTCGGCCGATCTGTGCGTCGACTGAAATTTTGCCTTTATCATTCTCGGCATATATAATATCCATATTGTTCCATCTTATCTAGTTTTATACAGCTGATAAAACTCTATCTTCCTATCCATGTAAATTCCCAAACTGTTATTTGTTGATTTTAATATTTAGAACAGAAGTGGGTTACACGCTTTTAGCGTAACTGTGGGCAGCCGAAATACGCATATATCTCCGTAAATGAGAACTTCCTACCGTTCCTTCTTATATGCAGTTCTACACAATCCTTCCCTGTACTGAAATGTAAAATCCTTTTCATACGGATTCCCTTCTGCTTTTATTTATCGTTGGCGATTTCCTCTGTCTGATACACATTTCGCTGATACGCCGCCATTTTGAAAGCGGTCAATCGATCGTTGACAGGTTTATAAATCTAACTGAACCCGTTTGCAATGACTTGAAACCAATTTTGCGACATAGCTCCCCCATATTTTAATCTGGATGATATCTAGCTTAACTGTTGGGTACAAGACAATTGCAAATCGACCATTCCGAGGTTAGTTTTCCTTCCTTCTATCCTCCTCAACCTCTGTGGGATGACGACTAAGAAAATCTGCGCCCACATTCTGTTTTCCAAGAATATATTCATCCTTTACTATCTCTCTCCTTCCTGTTCGGCTTTTCATCCAGGCTCTTACTGCTGGTGAAACGGGGTCGGTAGGTTTCCCATGAAGTTTACCGCCCTCTTTTCGTTGATAGTTGGATGTGGTTTTCCCTCGCAAATCCGTAGGTTTTTGATTTTCGCTACGTGATTTGTTCCTTTTTTTCCAGCGCATGGGGTTCAGACTGCAATTGAACCTGTGTGGGATGTTTCCTTTCCCCTCCCGTGCAAATCTCGGGAGTACCCCTGATTGCTGGGTTGCTTGTAGATTTTTGATGAAGACTCTTCCGTCGACTTTCTGAATCTACATAGGTGCACTCTGGACAGGAATTTACATACTGATTTATGTCTTCCGTAATACCTGGCCAGTAGAACTGGGTGGCTATTCTTTGTTTTGTGGCACCATTACCCAGGTGTTCACTCAAAGTTGATATGTGTCCCCAGCCTATAACCTTATTCCTATAGGTGGATGGTACAACAATTTGACCATGACTTTTCGTCCCTCTGCCAGCTTTCCTGTACAAGAGTCCATGTTCCATATAGAAATGTCCTTTCCTTGGAGCTTTATGTGTTTTTGATAATTTGCCAAAACAAGGCTTCAACGTGCTGTCTGCTTCTTGAGCCCGTTTCATTTCAGTCGAATGAAATTTTAATTTGGTGTCCCTCTCTATGTTCCTGGAGTCAGACCTGGTCTGGATTTCTGCCATAACCATAGGTTTTACAGGGTCTCCCAAGAAAACATATTTACGCCCCAACATTAGGGGGTAAAAGGGATCATCTATCACAGCTGCATTTATCTCCCCTTCCACATAGTGACAACTGACATGAATCTTTGCTATGGGTAAAGTAAGGGGTGAGGTTCCTTTTAGTGGCCCTTGAATGTCTACTGTTTCTGTGGTGATTTGTTCAGGGCACACCAGAGATGCACACACGACTGCGTCATAGGACAAACCTGTGTCATACATTCCTGTGACTTGTTTGCCATTCACAGTCACTATCTCCTGGGTAGGTGGGTGATGGAGTCTATTCTGACTCACAGTCAGTTCCTTTCTAACATAAGTCCTCACCTGTAGACATGCAGCATGATGAAGGGGTTTTTTCCTCCCACATTCATCAGTGTTGTGGTTGCTCATCTTACAAAATTTGCACCACTTATCTCCCTGTTTATAGGGTTTCTTTTCCTGAGTCTGAGGGTTCTTGTCCTTATCAAATCTTGGCTTATTTCTGTATGGATGATCCTTCTGGTCAAACTGGGTATTCTGCGGTGGTGGCTTATATCCTTCTACCTGCTTCCTTTTTGTTCCTACCAATTCAGCTTGAGCTGCTTGGTATCTCTCTGCACATTTCAAAATGTCTTCCAGCCTCTCTGCTCCTTGTTCCATCAGGAATTTCCTCATTTCTTGAGACATGGAATCTTTTACTTGCTCTAACATAACCATTTCTTTCAGATCCTCGTAGGTTTTCTGATACTTACCTAAACTACTCCATTTCAACAAATACGTTTCTAGCCTAGCTGAGAACTGGTTATATGTTTCTCCAGGAAGAAATTTAGAACTTCTAAACTTCTACCTATATGCCTCAGAGTTCTTTTCATACCGGATCAGTAAGGCTTGCTTTAGTATTTCATAATTTTCCTGATCTTCTTTGGGGAGTTTCAGAAACACATCATATGCAATACCTCTCAATCCCTGGGATAACTTTAGACTCCATTTTTCCTTTTCCAGTCCATATGTAGAGGCTAGCCTTTCATACCTATCCAGGTACGACTCAATTGCGTCCTCCTTTTCAACAAATGGATCTAGGTGGAAGTTCATGGCCCCATTTGCTGTGTTCTGAAAAGAGCTATTCGCAGAATGAGGTGAGCTATTACCATGGGTGATAGTCCCAGCCTGAAGTTCAAGATCAAGCTGTCTCATTTTCAGCTCATGGTCTCTCTCTGCTTGTAACCTCCTTTCTTCTCTCTCAGCTTCTAATTTCTTGGCTTCTCTCTCCGCTTCTAATTTCTTGGCTTCTCTCTCTGCTTCTAATTTCTTGGCTTCTCTCTCTGCTTCTAATTTCTTGGCTTCTCTCTCTGCTTCTAATTTCTTTGTTTCTCTCTCTGCTTCTAATTGCTTTGCTTTCTCTCTCGGTGTACTTTTTTCACATTCCGTCGTGACATACCGGATCAGAGCGTCACCATCCATGCCAAGCTCTTTTCCCACCTGCAGTGTAGCAGACCTAAATTTGACCAAGTCAGCCATGATGTATCTGTAGTCTAGTAGGGCAAGCGATCTTACTCAAACTAATTTACTACAATATAATTAACTTAGTTAAAATTAAAGTTAATTAAACTGACTTCACCATATATGAAACAGCTTTCTTTATCTGTACTCAATGGTACTCCTAACAATATAATTATTTCCTACTATGTTACTCTTTCCAAAAAATTTTACAAAACAAAATTTTCTACACAGCAGAAATAGAAAGTTGGCTCAGGAATATCAAAGATATATCCCGCAGACGAGCCCCCACTGTAGCGGGAGGTTATTTAAAAGTATTTATTATGTAAGAGTATGCCAGTAACGAGTTCTGACCTTACAAGTAATACCCCAGTCTTAGAAATAAGCACTGGTGTATTGTTATCATAAAAATAGTCAGACTGTGAAAACCCTGGCCCAGTTGGTAAGAAGTAGAACCAGAATTTAAGGTGTCTCCTCCCTGTGACTATCTTAAGATTACTTATATTCTAGGGGATAAGTAAAATGTACATTCACTGAACCCACAAAATGGAAGAAGTGAATAAATCCTCAGGTACAGTTAAAATAGTTTAATAATTACACTAATATTCTATTTCTACTAGTTGGAAAAGAGCATACACATATATATATATAAAAGTATTCACACAATTACTATTATTGTCTGTTTAGACTTCAAGATCTTAAATAATAAAGTTACTGAAATCACTGTTATTAGTCCTTTGAATTTAAGGATAACTGTCATCAGTTGACTGAGTTTCTGTATGGTTACTTATTGTTTTCAACTATTGGCTGTTTCACATGTATAGGTGGTCAGTGTCAAACAGGACACTTATCTTTCCAACTTGATACTGCTGAAACTGTCCTTTGCTGATATCAGACTTGGTAGGCCCAACAGTAGGGATGCCAATGACCAGTTGAAGTTCACTCTTTGGGGTCCTGCACTTTTGTGGGATTGCCTCGGATGAACTACACCGGCTTCTGATACTGGACAGTCTGGTTTGAGTTATTTCATGGAACCTGCAACATATCAGCCTTGGCTAGTATCTGGCTAGACTTGTAGCTGACTAGCACAGATGTCAGACCAGTCAGTCATCAGATGTCACCGTTATACAATCATAGTAAGTAAGGACATCATTTCAGTGATATAGCATTAATATTAACATTTCAATTAAGTGTAACTGACTAGCACATAAGTCAGACAAGTCAGTCATCAGGTGTCAAAGTTATACAGTCATAGCAAGTAACATCAATTCAATGATATAGAATTAATATTAACATATCAGTAATAAACATCATCTGGTTTATTCCGCTCCTATACATCCCTTTCTATAACTTGATCCTTCCAAATCATATCAAATACAAATTCAAATACTGATGCTATTCTTAGCATCTACACAAAAGTAATACATAAATAAAGAAAGTGAGTGACCACGTGATCAGGTTGCTTTCTACTGAAACTGGCTGTAGAACACTCCAGTTTACCAGCTGTAAATGGGTACAAAGTTGTGCGCTCGAACTAGGGAAGGCAAAGGCAGCGAGGAAGGGGACTAGTCACCTTAACCTCATAAACGGGGATCTTCCATTATGAAGTTTCTAACACTTCATTTCCCTATGACAATCTCTGCCATGGGACTGCCTTTATCTACGTAAGCGATAAAGCAATATGATAAATATATCTTCATTAGGCTGTGGGGCTATTTGTGATTAATTTTTGTACAATCAACAATCATCCACAATGCACATGTTTAGATCATACAATACATTATATCAATGACTATTATACAGGCATATTTTGTGAATTCTATATGAACCTGAAATAACAAATATTATACACGGTAGTTATCATAATTTCGCTTACCCTCAGACTTCAGATACTGGACTTAAAAATGTTTCTGGCGATCCGCTCACAATTCATGGGTCGTGGCGAAACTCTGCCTCCAGTCTGTCTCAAACCTACTTCGTTGTGTATCCCTCCAGTTTTACCGATACGCTTTAAATACGTATAGCGCGGACGTATCGGAGAGTACCGACGTCACAGCTAAACCTAGCCTGAAAAATCCTTCCCGAACAGTGATTTCGGCCGATCTGTGCGTCGACTGAAATTTTGCCTTTATCATTCTCGGCATATATAATATCCATATTGTTCCATCTTATCTAGTTTTATACAGCTGATAAAACTCTATCTTCCTATCCATGTAAATTCCCAACCTGTTATTTGTTGATTTTAATATTTAGAACAGAAGTGGGTTACACGCTTTTAGCATAACTGTGGGCAGCCGAAATACGCATATATCTCCGTAAATGAGAACTTCCTACCGTTCCTTCTTATATGCAGTTCTACACAATCCTTCCCTGTACTGAAATGTAAAATCCTTTTCATACGGATTCCCTTCTGCTTTTATTTATCGTTGGCGATTTCCTCTGTCTGATACACATTTCGCTGATACACCGCCATTTTGAAAGCGGTCAATCGATCGTTGACAGGTTTATAAATCTAACTGAACCCGTTTGCAATGACTTGAAACCAATTTTGCGACAACAGACACATTGTATACACAACACGATCAGGACATATGGGTTGCACATGGATACTCTGCATTATGTGCTGCAGTTATCCAGACTTGCAACTAAACATGAGCAAGAACTGTTTAGCACTTAAAAAATTAGGCCATGGAACTGTGTGGTCTGGTCTGTATGCATATGATAAAAATGCTTTGTCATGCTGGTTTGTTGAGGTACACTAGGGTGCCTTCGGGTACCCAGTGTGGAGGTAGTATGGTCTTCTCTTGAAGAGACTAGTAGACATGAAGTTATATTCATTACTTAAGTGTTGGTCTAATAAATGATTAAAACCAGTACTTGTAAATTTAGGAGCTTTTAGAATTAGTTTTAATGTTTAAGTTTTAGACCCTGAGTAAGTAAAATATTAGTACTTAATATTTGCAGAAATAAAAGGAAGGAAAGTACTGAAGTATTTAAATGTTTACAATAATTAAACAAGTGAAATCTTATACAGGTACAGTTGTGTGCATATCATCAGAAATACTTTGGTATTTATACATATTATAAATATTGTGTTTATGGTCATTCATAATTAATAAACTATTAAAAAACATTTATTTTTAATTAGTTATGTTGAAAAGTTAGACTTTTAATGACTGTTTTATAATCTTATAAGCAAATTGCTAAGTTGAGCTGCACAACTATCATAGGAATTTTGTTTTTAAATCATAAGACATACGCAGATGTTTTAATTAGTAGTAAAGTATGCAGCATATTGTTTTTGTATAACTTTTATGATTTTGAAACTTTTACTAAAAATTTTGAATACAATATATGGCTAGACAGTAAGAAATGTAACCAGTCCAGCAAGATGCAGCAGTAAATTAAAAGAAAATTGGCCACTAATTTTTGTCAATTAAACAAGTCATTTTAGGATGGCAAACAATGAGTATAAGATCTGCTCCAGATTATTTGTCATTTATATATAGAGCACTTTAACTTTTTGAAGAGTAATCAAAATGTAAACCAGTGATAAGGAGTGTTACACCCATGTGTTTGTGTGCTGGTTTTACCATTTTGTGTCAAATTCAACTTCGACAAAGGCGTATGGCTTTATCTATCTAGGTTGCTGGTGCATATGAATAACACACATCTTTAGCTATCAAGTCAGCATGCCTAGCGCTGCTTTAATATTGTTAAATAATTTGTAAACTGTCTTCACTACAGGTTAAATTTATATCATAGTTGTAGTAGTAGCCCCTTCACTCATGGCTGACTATGGGAATGCGCCACTGAGCTTTTTCCCTGGTGGTTCTTTCGGCATGTTCTTTTCTCTTCTGCTTGTTGTGAGAGCTTCTTTTCACACAATCTGAGGTGATGCCATAGGGAGCATCGCCACTTATGCATTCGGCAGTTTCATCCTACCAGGTTGCTTGATTTATGTCCCCAGTGCCTTCGTGTCTCTCTTGCACACATCTTTGAACCTCAGCTGCGGTCACCCGGGTGTTCTTTTGACATCTGCCAGTTGTCTGTAGAAGATACCTTTATGGGTCCGACCATTTTCCATGCAGCGTATATCAAACGTAAGGTAGTTTCTCATAGTTTTAGACACTGAGTAACATACATACATAGGTATGTAATCAGACCATACGGTCTTTTATATTTGGGCATATGCCCTAATATAACCAATGTTCCTGTGTTTAGGTTGAATGGCGCGTGCCTTGCCAAAACAAGGCAAAATTTTGTTTTAAAACAATAGATCCACTATTATAGGAGAATATACCCAAGACCGTAAGGTCTTTTATGTTTGGACATGCTCCCTAATATAACCAACAGACCCTGTGTCTAGGTTGAACAGAGCATGCCTCGCCAAAACGAGGCATATTTTTACTTAAAAAATATAGATCCACACTTAAATATAAGGAAGTATTATCCGTGAAATTTCCAATGCATCCGATACTTTATTTTTCTGTGGGGTGTTTTTTTTAATCCGTAGGTTACTTTATAGCAAAAAAAAAAAATTATTAATATGGTTTAAATTACTAACTGTACTCTTTTATTTTGAATGAAAATCTATTTAGAGTTTGTGTTTTTATAGAGAGTTTCTACAGTGCTTATGGTAATAGTGCTGTGTAATTCAACAGTACACTTTTAGTTAGAATGAATCACTCTAATCTGAAATTGGCAGTATTTAGTTACAATCCCAATTTTGATTACAGGTTCCACTCAAAATGTATACCATTTCTGAGACCTAAACTTAAATGAAGGAGAGCATTATGAGCTTTGAATAAATCCGATACTTTATTTTTCTGTGTGTGATTTTTTTTTTTTTTTAAATGTGTACGTTATTTTATAGCACGCACAAAATTTAATAGTTTCAAAATAAATGGATACAATATGTAAATGTGAAGTCAGTCCTATTGTATGGCTCGGAGACATGGAGAACAACAAAGACAACAACCAAAAAGCTACAGACTTTCATAAATGGGTGCTTGCGTAGAATAGAGGGATTAAAATGGTATGACAAGGTTACCAACGTGGAACTGATGACAAGAACTAGACAAGTGCCAGTGGAACAAGAGATGAGAAGAAGACGATGGCGATGGATAGGACACACACTGAGAAAACCTGTTGATAGCATTACAAGGCAGTCCTTGTTCTGGAACCCCCCAGGGCAAGAGAGGCAGAGGAAGACCAAGAAGTACATGGAGAAGAGAGTTGGAAACAGAGGTGAAAATGATGAGGAGAACATGGAAAGAACTTGAGATGATGGCACGGGACAGGAGGACTTGGCATGTGTTTGTTGAAGGCCTATGCTCCTTTGGGAGTGGAGGGGAATGAATGAATGAATGAAATTTAAAACTGAAGCAGCTGGAGTCTGTTGTTTAAATGGAAAAGTTAAACTACCAGATCAAAATATTTTTCTTCCGTAATTTGTTGTGACAAGGAAAATAAATTAGATTCATCTGATTTTAGCTTACACTAATGGTAGGTAAGCAAATATGACATGATGTAGTCTAATATTAATTGTAACATATGTGAATTAACGAAGCAAAGAATATAAATTTATCAAAATATCAGTTTGCTTGTTTCAGTGTTAGAAGTTTCATAAACCATTACTAGAAAAAAATCCAGGCAATTCTGGGCACTTACATAAATAAACATAAGTTCCTACTAGTTATTTGTGCACAGATGGCTAACGTTCACCACTTGTAAGTTTGTGTCTGAATCCTGCATTTGAAACAGCTGGGTCTTTGTTTGAACACAGCATAGATAGGCAATTGGGATGTTATTATGGCTAGACATAGACATGATTTACAGTGCAAGAAACTTCAGTTGGATTACTGAAGTAACATAAGGCTGTTTGAATAACGCCAGACAGCAGAACTGTGATGGTGTGGAAATGATAACTGAAATATGTAAACTCCAGTGTTCAGTATGGATGAAGAGCTGACTATGGAAATGGGGTCACAGGTGTACCAGATAGTCAGAGCTTGTCAACAGGTAATTCACTTTACGGTAGAATGCTTCAGTGAAAGTGAAACTGATCCATCATTTGTAATATTCAAGGCTGCACCAAAGTCTGTAGAAGAGAATAAACACCTGTAAAGTTCATTGCTAAATATGTTCAGGCAGTGAGCTCAGACTTAACTATTGCTAAAGGAGGTGATAAAATGACAGTGCCTATTGTTGAGAAATATTAACAATTTTAATGATTCTATGAGAGAAAAGTGGAAGAAGAAAGAGATCAAAATCAGACACTTAACCCTTTCAGCACCAGTATGACGTATGCCGTACGGCATAAATCTTCACAATTTTTGTCGCTGTGCCATACCGCGTACGTCACGGAAGTAGCGCGATACCTCGTTCCCATTCACCTACATGACGTACGGAGTACGTCCTATTTTAAAAGCACCAGAACTCTTCTGTTTACAACCGTATCGGCAATTGCTGGGCATAATCGGATTCAGCATTGAAAAATCTGGCCACTAAGCTTGAAACGAACAAAATATTTTACTGCTAGCGAATACAGTAGAACTGATAATAGTGATTTTACAAAAGCGAAAGTTCACAATCATGGACGCTGCCGTACCGCCGAACCATAAAAAGAGCATGAAAATTCTTGTTTGAGTTGAATTTATTCAACTTGAATGATTCTGACAACTCTTTTTACTGAGATTCTGATAATCTTTACCTTTAGTGCCATCGAGTATGTTTAATATGTGTATTTTCGTACCATTTAGGGTTGAGGTTAGGTTTAGGGTTACCCTAATTCTAATGCTGACTCAATACACATATTATATTATACATACTCGACGGCACTAAATTTAAAAATTACCCAGATTCAGGGTCAGAGTTTGTGTAGTCTGGTTCAGAATATACTTTTAATGCGTTTCCTTTTACAATAAAACTGATTTTAGTCAAATTAAAAATATGACCCCTAAAATTACAATTATCCTGTCGTTCAGGGGAACGAACTAAGCTGAAAATGGTGTCATTTGGAATGAAAAACCCGTCGTTGCGAAGGGGGTTAAAATATTTTAGTCGTAATGAAAAGGCATAAACATTTATTAAAAACCATAATGGTTCAAGGGAGTGGGTACAAAAGTAACTGTATTAGAAGTGAAAGGAAACATCGACTGATGACAAAAAGTAATTGGAGTGTACCATCAAGCCAAGAGACAACATATATTTGAGATCCATTACAACTTTACGCATTTCTTCATAGCGCAACCTTTCAACTATTTACCATATACACAGAACTGTTGGTTTTATTATAATGCTTCTCTTTTTGTGTGTGATGTATTTCTTGATTTTGCATGTTGTTGTTTACTTTGCTTTATTATTCCTTCTGATGATGTTTTAATGCTTTTGTGTTCATGTTATTGTTGAGATTGTTGTGTTGCTCAGTATCTCGACATCATCTTTTCAGGCATAGTGTTTTCTGTTAAAAAGGTTAAAGGATCCCGTTACGCGCCCAGTGAGGCATATTAGAAATATGGTGTTATGCCCATATTTTCTTGACCATCGGCACACTAGGGGTGATGTGGTCAGCATCACGCCGGCCGCATGGCCCTTCCCAGAGTTTCTCTGGTACCCAATTCATGAGGCTGGGTCGCTCCCGGAGCCGTTTGCGGTCTAAAAAAATCCCACCTCAAGTTGGGGATCGAACCATGGACCCACCAAGCTAGGAAACCAGTACACTAACCACCAGTGCTACTACGGCTCTGTTTTTTATTAGGTAATGGTGTATTGGAGTTCACCCGTGTGTTACCGCTGCCCGAAAGGGGAGCAAAGAATAGTAACACTGTACCCTGCCAAGCATGTCATAGAAAGCGACTAAGGAGGGTTGGGCATGGGGCCGGTTACCCATCCTGTAAAAAATTTAAACCACAAAAAACTTCAACAAACATGGACAAGTCAATTAAAGAAAATAAAACAGCCATCCAAGACAGGGGAAGGTCCTCTCGCAGGGAGGCGTATGATGCAACACAGAGAAAGCCGAAAGGAGTCTGTGTTGCTGACTAACCTTCTTTCTTCTAGGAGAACTTCCAGATTTGGCACCTGGAATGTTCGGACATTAAACGAACAAGGGAAAGTGGCACAAGTAGCAGCAGAGATGAGGGAATATAAAATCGAGGTTCTGGGACTGTGTGAAACAAAGTGGAAGGGGGTAGACAGGAAGAAACTCATCACAGGTGAATTGGTGCTGTCCTCTGGACATGAAGACGAAAGTTCACACCACAGTGAAGGGGTAGCTCTTATGTTATCTAAAGAAGCACAGAAAGCACTCATTGAATGGGAAGCCGTTGGATCTAGAATAATAACAGCTTCTTTTAAAACAGCTAAAAAGAAAATAAATGTAAATGTCATCCAATGTTATGCACCAACTAATGACAAAGAAGAGTGTGAAAGAAGCATTTTATACTAGACTACAGGAAATTATGGAAAAAGTAAAAAGAAGAGACATCACAATTTTGATGGGTGACATGAATGCAAAGATAGGTACAGTCAACACCGGCTTTGAATAAGTCATGGGAAAACAGGGGCTAGGAATAATGAATGAAAATGGGGAACTATTCTCAAACTTCTGTGCTTCAAATCAACTGGCTATAGGAGGAAGCATGCTTCCACATAAGAGAATACACAAGGCAACATGGATATCACCAGACCATAGAACAGAAAATCAGATTGATCATATATGCATAAACAAGAAGTTTAGATCATCATTGCAGGATGTAAAGGTATATAGAGGAGCAGATGTGGCATCAAACCACAACCTTCTGATAGCCAAAGTAAAAATGAAACTCAAGAGATATGCAGCAATGCAAAATTATAGACAACAATTTAATGTAGGACATCTAAGAAAACGAGACAAATTTGCGGTCACAATATCCAACAAATTCCAGGTGCTCCTGTAACCGTGTATACCGTGAGTTTTCAGATATATAGACTATATTAACATAAAATAAATTTTTTATAGAAACAGAAGATAAAAGAAAATCTCAACGCAGATGTTTTAATTAAACCAGGTTAGCTTCGAAACGCCACGCATTATTTTAGGCCAAGCTTCGCTTCGAAACGCCAGGCATTAATTAGGGTAGCTTCGCTTACGCCAAGCATTGGTCACGTGATTTCCCACCAATGGTTAAGCTCAGTCCTTTTTCTTCCCCCGGAATGAACGAGAGATGAAGCCATTTTTTTGATCAGTAATGAATTTAGAGCGGTCGAGACAAGACGTAATTCTCTTTGCTCAGTGATATTCTATAGAGGAGATTGACTTCGCACAATTAAAGCAACTGTGTAACTTTGAAATGTAGAATGTTATATTTTGTGAATTCACGAGAAACGTAAGTAGTGCTAAGAATTGCATGCAATAACTGTTAGAGCCTACAGTCATAACTGAAACGGAGCTACGCTCGAAAACTGGGTAAAGAATTGTAAACCCAGGCATATATCTGAACCTTTTACCAAGAATGAAGGTCCTTAAGCTGAGAGAAAGTCAAACTAAGGAATACTAATGAATAAGAGAAAGTTTGGCTCTTCATTGAAATGAAGAGATAAGAAAAACGTGAAATCTAGACCACATTAACAAATAAACGAAGGAACACTAGAAGGATAGAGGAGCCACGCCATGTTTTAGCAACTTGAAAAGATTACGAGATGCAATAAGGAATATTGCATCATTTAAAATAATGCATTGACTTTTTATGCTTGTTTATTAAATGTCAACATGCTATTATGCAAATTTGGTGTGGTTACCATTTGACTTAACCCAGTTCATGCTGCGAAAATTGCAGAAACTCAAAGATTGCAATTAGAAATATGCATCGATGTTGGGAAAACACATACAACTTGTTGCCGTATGACCAGTCCTCTAAAAAAAAGAGCAGAAGCGAAGATGGACCTAAGGAGGAAATACCCACACCAAGAGTACAACAACAGCAGCAAACGCATGCACAACCATTACAGCCCACCGATTGACATGGCTAAGAAATATTTGCTGACGGGAAGTTACCCTATGCAGCATGAGCCATCACTGTGTCAGAGCTTTGCCCATCAGTTCCCCTCCCCAAGTTTCTCCAACCCACGCCGCCCCTCTGACAAGGAAAAAAACCGTTTTCTGACGAGAGGTTATCCCAAACGTAAATCCCTGAGCTTACATCCCATCATTCATGGGGCAGATATGAAGTATTGTAATCACACCTCTATCAGGAGGAATACAGTAACAACACACGCGGATGCGGAAAGTTACTCTGTCGAAAATTTAAGAAACCTACGATACCCATGTCTACCAACACATCATACCGAGGACACAGATAGTACGCTGTATCATTTTAACAGACGTGCTAAGAATCACTGGACGAGTTTAAATAGAAGAGATTGCCGCATTGCAGTCCGAAGCCTATTCACCAAGGTCAAAAGTTATAGGACCTACGAAATAAAGAATCTCCATGCATCTGACAGGGCATGCATTGTCACCACAGATGAAGGTTTTCGTGCTGTTATAAAACCACTACATCCATGGCGAAGACAGGTCAGTTCGGTGAAAGTAAACACGACGCTACATACCCCCCCTCATAATAGACTAACCCGAATCGTGCACAAACAAGAAGAATTTATGAATGAACCAAAGACGACCTCTGTCGCGACACAAACAGAGAATAGAGCTGCAGTTTCAGCAACACAGACAGACACTGACACACCAAGTCAAGTTTGCGACCCCGTAGCACCAGTGAAACAGTTCGCCCAACAGAAATCCTTCAATGCTATCCCAGTTACTGCACTGAGCACAGAGAGGCTGCAGGAAGAAATAAATGACATCTTGAGGAAGGGTGATTTCAGCGTTCTCACGGTCAAATTGGTGTATGAATTGCTGGAGAACAAGTTTGCTGTTGATTTATCTACACGCCGAGAAGAATTTCGAGAATTGATAGAAATTGCACTTACACGGTATGAACACAAGATGACCACTACCCCACACGAGAATCAGTTTCCAGCAGCACCCACTAACACTCTGGTTCCAGATGAAGAAATTTGTAAACAAACCACCAACACCCCATACGAAAAAAATTTCACAGATGTATCCATCAGGCCTATTAGAAAGCCAGAATATCGCTATAGACCCACAAGTTACATCTCCCTTAACAACACAGACACTCAAGAAATACCAGAACAACTTTTTCACACCGACGAAATATCCAATATTCGCCCTGTTCAAACGTGCGGTGAGATGATAACCAACAAGTATGAAAGAGACTCTGGTATAGATTCGCCTGGTCCTAGTTGCACAACTGATACATCATTCGCTAGTACGTCATCCCCGGAGATTCAAGCAGCTGGCAAACGTACCTGTTTTTCTTCATCAGACGCATCATCTCCTGTCATTAAATGCATGAAATTGCCACAAAATGAGATCCGACGAATAGTCAAGGCGAAACGCTATCATGTTCCCAAACCAAGCCGAGAAGTGTTAGCCTCATCTCAACTAGTCAAAAAACAACAGTGTGCAAATTACTGTGCCCATTGTAACCAGTGCTAACGTTCAGCACAACCAGGTCAGAAGAAAAATCAAGGCGAAACATATACCTGCCTCAAAACCAACAGATGTTCCAGCCATACACACCCTAACCACAGTAAAACCATCACCGCATTCGTCAATGTCCTCAGTGTCCCAACAATCAGCAAATGCAGTGTCGTCGCCTATCACACCCGTCACCACTGCTACTCAGTATGATGCTCGCCTAAGCAGTCGGGACATTGCAAGGTTAGAGATGGTGAAGGAACTAGCGAAGCTGTTCTGAAAAACACGCCCAGGTGTTTTATGTGTTCGCAAATCCGAACACGGTCTACGCATATGTGAATAAACCTTTTTAACAATGTACTAACTCTCCCCATGTACTCTATTTTCAGTTTTTTGACAGTTCAAATGACTTGCTTACAGACTAAGATGTCAAAGCCTCACTGAGAAAGTTATTTTTTTCCAGCCTTAGAATACGGATGCCCAGAAAGAAATCAAGACCAGCACACGGAGGATTTTCTTTAGATAGCATAATTGTGAAAATAAAAATGTTAAAACAATTGATAACACACGGTGTTACGAGTTTACAGACACCCTTATTTAGTTACATACATTCTCTTAATATTTAGAATGTTACACAACTTTACCTATAACACATGTGTCACACTATTCTGTTGTAACATTCATCTCCACTTTTGTAACTGATCATATTCCACGCTCCATTCACCAGCATTTTCATGCAGACACTTTACACCAGTAGTTTTTTTTTTCTTACCTCATACTAATATTTCTTTGATCTATATTATGCTAAACTCCTTGATATCTGCCACCTTGATCAATCATACTGTTCCTACTATAATATCTCTCAACAGCACATAATTCATACCCAAAACTAGTATTGTAGGTTATGCTATTTTTCTCCACAGGATTATTTCAAATGTACATTATTATTTTAGACCCAGATGTATATTAGTACTGTCAAAAATTTTACTGCCTATCACAAATACCCCAATGACATTTGCGCATGCTGAATTTCTGCAAATGAAGAATCCCTTGAGAGCATTAGTATATGCTAACCCCAGATTGAACAAATTGCACCTATTTGTTGATGATGCCTTTGCCCATGTTAAAGAAATAGCATTTGCACATGCTGACCTAGCAAATGAAATACCCCATTACCGCATGATAACCACTAATGACACATGAGATGAAGAAGCAACTGGTTATGTATGATGAAGATGCCATTTTATATTAAGGTGAAACTTTATGTTGTCACAGCTGAGATTTTGTTGTAAGGTTTATGCACAAAATCCCCCACATTAACATTGGAGGAGGAATAATCTTAGTCTTTCGTGGTTACGAGATAAGACAAGGATATAATAGAATATTTGATGAATACCATGGAAAAAAATCAGAGCAGATGATTGTTGCACATACGAGGACCATATTTGAAGTCATTATTGAAGGATTATCAGTAGACAAGAGACACAAATGAATTATGATAATCCCATGGAACCACAGGTACTAAGGACACAAAATGGAGATTAAATAATGGAGAAAAAAAATAATGACTGAATAATTGCTACGCCCAGAGGTAAAGGAAATAGAGATGCATCCGAATTTTGGAGAAGATATCTCCTTGATTTTTGCTTATTGCCTTTGTAATATGAACATTGTTGTATAACAAATGACTATTCCTTATCACGAATTACAGAATGTTGTAAGATAGTTGGAATAAATTGACAATTTAAAATACTCATAACATACCCAGAATTACAGGAGAGAAAATAAATAAATGATTGATGAAAGTGGACACACTGAGATTTGCTCACCCCGAGGATATTGAAAAAAAAAAAAAAAATAATAATGTTATCCCAAGGACAGACATGTCACAGATATACCATGGAGATACTATGAAAAAAAAAAGAAAAAAAAAAAAAAAGAATATCTAGATTAGAAATGCAGCAAACTTGGTCAAGGACACCATGAAATAGACCCCCGCCCCCACACTTAAGATAACTGACGGATGAGATTTTTGAATTATAAGTACCATAAGTCACCCATCTGGCTGTAGTCAGCGGATGTTACAGGCACCACATAACTCTGACTAACCCTCGACCAGCGAAGGCAGAGTTGGTGTCGAAATTTTGCACATATGTAAAAAGACATGTTTTTTGTTCATGTTTTAGTAAAGTCTAGACATTTATGTTAATAGTTCTATAAATGATTAGTTGATATATTGATGATAAATATTCGCAAATATAGTACATGGACAATTAATAAGGATATATTTCCAGTACAGAATAAGAGGAATAGGAAGGATCCACATTTTAAATATTGGAGCACCATGAGCGAGGAATTGGACTTATAAAGAAAATGGAAATGGTACACTGTATGCAAGGATAACCAGAAATAATATGGATAAATAGTAGTCAGAGTGCCAGGAACTTTGTCTTACGAGAATATTGTAGATTCCTCACGATCAATTGATTATTTTCTTCCTTTCTATGTCACAATTTTTTTTGAGTGATGACCCCAAAATTTTTTTTTTTCATCTCATATTGTCAAACAGTTCTTACATCTCAGTTGATAGTTCCATAAATAATTGTTTGATGTGTTTTGCATAAATGTATTGCTAGATAAGGTACATAGGGAGTTACTAAGGATGAATTATCAAGATAACAGGAGGACTAGAATAGATACAATGATATTGGAACACCATAAATGATACATTGGTGTTATAAAAAAAAAAAAAAAAAAAAAAAAAGGAGACAAATATAAATTGTATACAAGGATGCCTCGAGAGTGACAACATGGATACATATTGTCAAGAGTATAAGCAGTTGTCTTAAAAGAGAAAATAAAGTAATACGGAACCCAATGTAGAAAATTCATGATGATTTGGAAACTATATTTTTCTTTTCCCTTATATTTCATAATATGATAGTAACACATTCGTCTGTTGGTTGCTGAATAATTTGATGTTTGAAAATTGATGTATGGCAAGTCAAAGAAGATCTTTGAAAAAAAAAAATATATATATATATATATATATATATAAAATAATATTTCTAGGACAGAGTTCACAGAAAAAAAAATACTGTATTGACAGAAAAGAAGGAATGATTTGAAATAACTGACTAATGGACAGGATCACCACCAGACGTACGGATATTAGAGACAAACATCACATATTTTGAAAAAAAAAAAAAAAAAAAAAAATGTAATATAGAACATTTTCTACAGTGACGGACTTAGAACGAATTTATACACTTACCATTTGGAAAATGTCAATAACAAGGAAACATTCAGATAAATAAATAAGGATAAGCCATGAGGTTCTAATGCTTTTATTGTGAAAAATGATTACTTATAAAAATGATGCTAGTTGTATTATCGTCTGATAAATATGCATATTATGTTTAGAGATGTTTTCTACATGTAATAATGAGCAAGTGGCTCATTCACTAAAAAAAAAAAAAAAAAGAAGAAGAAGATGATGAGTACCCATGAAAACATTGGCTATTCTATGAAAGTGGATTGCCATTACCATAGGAATTAGAGATTTTGGACATTTCTTGGAATATTGCAGAGTACTTGGGAAATAGAATAAATAAATACGCCAGGAAAAAAAAAAGATTTGTTAAGTCTTGCAGAATTATATATGGAGTAAATAACAGGAACAGAAAAGAGATAACACCCCCCACCATATCCAAGAGAATGTAATCAACTATATTTTTGAATGAAATGTAATAGATTATGATAATCCAGCCAAGTTCTGCAAATAAGATAGTTTATTGTTCATTCCCCAGTGTTGCCACTCGTCACATTTTTGTTTTAGTGATGACCTTATGAGTGTTTTGCAGATTTTGTTGGGCAGTGTTGCCAATTTGTAAATTTGGTGAAAAATATTATGATGTGATGAATAAGTTACACTTTTTGAAGTTGATGTCCACTACTAGTTTTTTTTTACATAGCAGACGACCTCATATAGACATAGGACCCCAGTATAGGAATTAGATTAAATTTTTTGGAAATATTTTTGGACTTAGAAAAATTTTTGAACTTTAAATTTTTCTGAAAAATTTTTTTGAACTTAGAAATTTTTGGGGATGAATTTTTGTTATTGATAGTACTCAAATGTCTCCCTACGGGATACATTTGCAGGGCCCCGGGATCTGTATGTAACGCGTGTATACCGTGAGTTTTCAGATATAGACTATATTAACATAAAATAAATTTTTATAGAAACAGAAGATAAAAGAAAATCTCAACGCAGATGTTTAATTAAACCAGGTTAGCTTCGAAACGCCACGCATTATTTTAGGCCAAGCTTCGCTTCGAAACGCCAAGCATTAATTAGGGTAGCTTCGCTTACGCCAAGCATTGGTCACGTGATTTCCCACCAATGGTTAAGCTCAGTCCTTTTTCTTCCCCGGAATGAACGAGAGATGAAGCCATTTTTTGATCAGTAATGAATTTAGAGCGGTCGAGACAAGACGTAATTCTCTTTGCTCAGTGATATTCTATAGAGGAGATTGACTTCGCACAATTAAAGCAACTGTGTAACTTCGAAATGTAGAATGTTATATTTTGTGAATTCACGAGAAACGTAAGTAGTGCTAAGAATTGCATGCAATAACTGTTAGAGCCTACAGTCATAACTGAAACGGAGCTACGCTCGAAAACTGGGTAAAGAATTGTAAACCCAGGCATATATCTGAACCTTTTACCAAGAATGAAGGTCCTTAAGCTGAGAGAAAGTCAAACTAAGGAATACTAATGAATAAGAGAAAGTTTGGCTCTTCATTGAAATGAAGAGATAAGAAAAACGTGAAATCTAGACCACATTAACAAATAAACGAAGGAACACTAGAAGGATAGAGGAGCCACGCCATGTTTTAGCAACTTGAAAAGATTACGAGATGCAATAAGGAATATTGCATCATTAAAATAATGCATTGACTTTTTATGCTTGTTTATTAAATGTCAACATGCTATTATGCAAATTTGGTGTGGTTACCATTTGACTTAACCCAGTTCTTGTTGGAAATTGAATAAACATTTGTTTCATTGAACACAAATGCTGTTGACGAATCATATGTTTGCAGTTAGCCATCATACCAATTATTAAAGGATCATGCCAAAGCTAATCGTTGCAGGTGCAACACAAATAATAACCATATGCTCTAAAAATAAAACATCATAGAGGATTGTCCCCGAACCTGGTAAATTCCTGTAAGTCTGTAGAGAGAAATCATCACCTCTAGCAGGCTAGCTAGTAATCAAAATCTAATACTCTCGATTCAAAACAGCAATCCCCACTGGAAGTATATTGAGGAGTTAGCAAGAGAGGCAGAAGATGCTGCAGCCAAAGGTAATATGAGAGAACTGTATAACAGCACAAAGAAGCTATCCGGGAAATACAAGCAAACAAGTTGCTTCATAAAAGACAAGAATGGAAAACTGCTCAGCAATATACAAGAGCAAATGAAGAGGTGGACAGAATATTTTGAGGACCTTCTCAATAGACCAGCTCCACAAAACCCCTCGGACATCCAGCCAGCAGAAGAAGAGCTACAAATTAATGGTGAAAGACCAACGAAGGAAGAAATAAAGAAAGCCATAAAGCTTCTAAGAGATGGAAAAGTGTCTGGACCTGATGGCATTCCAGCAGAGGCCATCAAAGCAGATATCGACACAGCTACAGAGATGTTATATAAATTACTTGGTAAAGTCTGGGAAAAGGAAGAGATACCAGCAGAATGGAAGGAAGGATATCTGGTTAAGTTGCCTAAGAAGGGAAATTTACAAGAGTGCACAAATTATAGAGGAATAATGTTACTTTCAGTGCCAGGAAAAGTATTAAACAGGATTATCCTTGAAAGATTATGAGAGTCCATAGACAAGAAACTGAGAGATGAACAAGCAGGTTTTCGACAAAACAGATCCTGTACAGACCAGATAGCCACTTTGAGAATAATAGTTGAACAAAGTCTGGAATGGAATTCACCACTATACATCGGATTTGTGGACTACGAAAAGGCATTTGACAGTGTAGACAGAGAATCACTTTGGAAATTGATGAGGCATTATGGAGTTCCCCTGAAGATCATTAATTTAATAACGAAAACATATGAAGATATGACATGCAGAGTTCTTCATGAAGGACAGCTTACAGAACCGTTTGGGATAAGAACAGGAGTGCGACAGGGGATGCCTCTTGTCTCCATTTCTTTTCTTTCTAGCAATAGACTGGGTTTCGAGAACATCGACAACACACAACAGAAATGGAATCCAGTGGACTCTGACTAAGCAGTTGGATGATCTGGATTTTGCTGATGACTTAGCTCTTCTGTCCCATAACCGTAATCAGATGCAGGACAAATTGAAAACACTCGATGAGAGGTCACAGCAATTGGGTCTGAAAATACACAGGGAAAAGACAAAGATAATGAGAATAAATGCAGGTAATGATAACAGGGTTGAACTTGAAGAAGCACCAATACAAGATGTAAAATCATACACATATCTTGGCAGTAATATAGACAAAGTTGGAGGGACAGACAGTGATATCAAAATAAGAATACAAAAAGCAAGAGGAGCTTTCATTGCATTGGGAAATATATGGAGATCAAGAGAAATCGGATCCAACACGAAAATAAGAATCTTCAACTCAAATGTAAAGTCAGTCCTATTGTATGGCTCTGAGACATGGAGAACAACAAAGACAACTACCAGAAAGCTAGACTTTCATAAATGGGTGCTTGCGTAGAATAGAGGGATTAAAATGGTATGACAAGGTTACCAACGTGGAACTGATGACAAGAACTAGACAAGTGCCAGTGGAACAAGAGATGAGAAGAAGACGATGGCGATGGATAGGACACACACTGAGGAAACCTGTTGATAGCATTACAAGGCAGTCCTTGTTCTGGAACTCCCAGGGCAAGAGAAGCAGAGGTAGACCAAGAAGCACATGGAGAAGAGAGCTGGAAACAGAGGTGAAAATGATAAGGAGAACGTGGAAAGAACTTGAGATGATGGCACGTGACAGGAGGACTTGGCATGTGTTTGTTGAAGGCCTATGCTCCTTTGGGAGTGGAGGGTTATGAATGAATGAAATGTGTATGTATGTTAAACCTGCTAAAGACTAGCCCATCAGTCCTCAGACATCCTGACTGTTCTCATGGACCCCATCGGATCACCCTTGTTTGTACCACTTGAGATTATAGTCTCCTCAAATAAGAATGCTTCAGTGTGTGAGCATATAGGCAGTTTGTGGGACAGTTTTTATTTTCTGTTTTTCTTGTGGCTATCACTATAACTGTCTTGCCCTACCTCTCCCTGTGTAGCAATAGATCTTCAGTTGTCACTTGTCATGCCCTTCTATTCTATGCCAGATGCCCATATTATCTTCCTATCGTCTGTTTTGACTCACCATCCAGATATTAGAATCACTTACTTGTGAAATTAGCATAGAATTATTACATTCCTCTCTTTCTTCCCCCCCCCTTTCCTGTTTTTGAACCCATCCCCCCTTACTTTGTGAAATTAGAAATATTTACACATTCTCTCTTCTCCCCAAACCCCCCCCCCCCACCCCCCCCCCCCCCCCCCCCCCCCACCCCCCCCCCCCCCCCCCCCCCCCCCCCCCCCCCCCCCCCCCCCCCCCCCCCCACTTGTGAAATTAGCAATAATTCCCCCCCTCTCCTCCCCCCCCCCCCCGCCCCCCCCCCCCCCCCCCCTGTTCCCTCTTATCTTTTTTTTTTCTTCACCTCCCTATCTCTCCTTAGCTTTCTGGAGAAACCTTGACAGTCAAACGCGAGAATAGACAAGCAAGCAGGCTTTTTTACACAGGGACCAACCTTATTGTCTTTAGGATATATTGTATTAAATTTTTAGGTGACTATCAGATTTTTTAGGTGACTGAGATTTTCTACATTTATTTCTACCTTGAGATTATTGCAGTAGCTCTTGATATTTTGCCTGTGCTTTTCATATTTCTTGCAATCCAGTAACCCATGATTTAAAGAAATGCAATATGTATGACCTGATCATTATTAAAGACTAATTATTTTGCAGGACTTTAATGAACCATTTGATGCCCTTGAGGGAGCCACGGGGGGCTCTGACTACAACAGCAACTATGAAGATATGAGTCACCACTTCCCAAAAGTTGCCCATTTGTCAGAATCGTCAAATGATTCAGGGTTTGTTAACCTTGGTGCATTTTCGTCATCCCCATCTTCTGCTTCATCATCTTATGCTGGCAGCCCGGCGGGTTTTTACAATGGAATCAATAGCTCATCTTCCAGCAATGACACAGAGCATGACCCACATGGTACCCGTGTTGTGGCTAATCATCATGTGGCTCACAACCACACCTACAATACTCCACCAGGGCAGGTACCCAGAGAGGTTAGTTTAAAACATCACTTTGTACACTTCTGTTTGTTGGGTGATGGCATGGTCTTCTGTCTTCTTACTTTTCAAATTTCTTTTAGAACAGAGAGTACGTAGAGTGCTATTCATTCCCTGAATCTTATATGTATCAAAATCAGTTATCTGAACACGTGATTTTGACGTGAATATATATTTTTTAAGGACAGATGATTATTATTTTTGTCTATTTCCGCCTGACGTAAAGAGAAATGTTCGCCCGAGGTCTGGAGTGTTACATTGGCATAGTCGAGGAAGGTTAATGTGTAGACGGTCGCTCCGTCTCCTCAATGTTTAACAGTATTGTCCAATTATGTATGATAAGCCGAAGGAAATGTGTTTGCACAATGGACTTTTTTTTTTGGTCTGGGTGATATCGAGAGGCCGACCAAAAACAACTTAGAGGAGAACTGTGGAAGCAGAGATGCAAAGAATGAACCAGAGCTAGGGCACTGTACGAAGGATGGCCGCCGACCGAGCAAAGTGGAATCAATTTGTTGTTGCCCTACAAGACGCCATCAGGCATAATGGCCACTGACTGCTTTGACGGTCGGCAGCTAAGGATCAAAGAAGAATATATTTTTTAATGAAACTGTGCTCATATATAGAGGAATATTGTTTTTTGCTACTAATTTTTGTATAACGTTTGTTTAGTTGTCAGTAAACTTGAGATTTGGCACACACATTTTTCATTGCATTATGAAACTTTATTCAGATCAGATTTCTAATAGGGACCCAAAGACGCAACAATAGACGATGCAGTCAGCGACCCATAGCTTGACTGCTTGCGTCAGGGTCAGCAAACCAGAGCTGACCAAGACCCTACTCCACCTCCAAGTGGTGGTCCTGGAAACAGACTGCATCACTGCAGTCTGGCTGAGTGAGTAAGGATCGAAGAGGGAAGGCTAACCCGGTCCCAAAAAATGCCGTGCGGAAGTCGGATGTGTCTGCCGAAAGGTGCAAATATCACAGCTTCGCTGTAAACAGGCACAACGCAGCCAACGTCCTTTTCAGGACGAACGAGGAAGAAGAAGAAGATTTCTAATATTTTATTTGTTGGCATTAAGATAATATATTATTTTGATAATTTTTGATTTGTTGCTTATAATTTTTTTTTAAATTTTCCAACCTGTTATTATTCTTAGACATAATTCAAAGCTCTATAGTTCTTGATCCACACAAATTATCAAAAGTCTGATCTGACGAAAGTGTTAAATGTTGTGATGAACTTCATATTTAGTGTTCATAACTTAAAAAAAAAAGCTTTAGCATATTTAAATATTGCATTAAAATTCAATATGGCCACCGTTAGCACAGTATCATCAGACACTTTGTTGCATCAGGGCCGTCTTAACAGCATTGTAGGCCCTGGGCAAAGCATTGCACTGGGTCCCTACCAGCCCTATCCACCCATTCACAGGAATAAAAATTATGTCTTATGAACAATATGGCAGCATCCCAGCATGGGGCCCCTAGAATCGTGGGGCCCCAGCCCAGTGTGCCCATGCCTTAAGACAGCACTGTGTTGCATAGCTGTTATTGTTGTATATTAAGACTGTGCATATTACGTGAAATATCCTGCATTATTTATGAAATTAGCATTTCATTGTAGCTTCTGCCCTTTAAAGCCAGTATTAGAATTGTTCACATGACATAATATGGTAGAGTGTACACATTATTTCAGTATTTGACAAAAGACAAGAGTATTTCTGATATTAAACAAAAGCTAACAGCACTCTGCAGTTATAGCCTCCTCCAGTCACAGCTGACTATGGGAAAGATGTGCCGCTGAGGCGATTTTGGTGGCCTGGTGTTGCTTTTAGCATGCTCTTTTCTCTTCTGCTTGTTGTAAGAGCTTTTTGCTCAGTGTGAGGTGGCACTATAGGGAGCATCGCCACTTGGTGCGTTCGGCCGCTTCATCCTCCCAGTATGCAGGATTTATGTCCTCTGCCTTCATGCCTTTCTTGCACACATCTCTGAACGTCAGCTGCAGTTGCCTGACTGTTATTTTGCCATCTGCCAGTTATACATAGAATTATTTGGACAGTTACAGTTTTTAGTCATATTAAAATAAATAGATAGCTTGAGGAGAAGATGTGTTTTAATTTTTATTTAAAAAAGCTATATCATTTACACCAGCCTGCGGCCATCATAAGGCATCCTATGAGCATGGGGACCAGATGTAATTTTACTAATAAGTATAAAGAAAAGAGCCGAAGCTTGTAGAGGCCTCAGATGATTTTCTGTGTTACTACAGCAGTTTGAGTTAAGACTTTATTAATAATCACTACTTCTGTTTAGGTAAAGAAGTATGCACAGAAAGAACCATCTCGTAAAGGCCCACACAGCAGAGATCATCGTCGTGCAGATGAGCTAAAGATTCCATTTTCTATAGAAGATATCATTGAGTCACCAGTTGAACAATTTAATGAGATGCTGACAAAACACAAACTGAATGAAGCTCAGGTAGGTGTTTCTTAGTTACTATACGTGTTTATATGACTAGATGGTTCATACAGTAAACACTCAGAATTGACTGTAGGCATGACCACCTGAAAAGATGTGCCTGGATTAGACTATTGTTTCACTGTTATTTTGTCGTCTTACCGTTATGTAACCATTCCTTGTGTAGTTCCAGAGGGTCTTTGATAAGACAAAGAAAGAATAGATCTACCGTTCTGCCACTTGATTTTGAGGCCATGACGTATCCTCTGGTTGCAGACCAAGTCTTGTTACTTCAACCAGCTTCTATTTCTGAGGTTTGGAATGACTTTTGTGGGTTGCAGTCATTACCCATGATTCGCATCTATATGTCTACCGTTCCCTCAGGCATGTCATGTGACTAATATGATATTGTGTAACAAACTGCTACAGAAATCAAGATAGCCTCCACATCAGAATATTATTAGTCACATGTGTGACCTTTGTGGGTTAAATGTGACAGTGTAACCTGCTGGTGACTAGTCAGAGCTATTATCTGGAATTGCTGTGTTTAATTATCTAAAGTGTAGTCACAATTTTCCCTGCTTTTCATTTATGCCTTCCTGTAAGGCAGTGTTTCCCAACATTTTAACTATGGCAGAGCCTGTAACATAAGTTTTCATGACCCACTAAATCCACTTTCTGTGAAAATACGGTTATTGTTACGGGCGTTCTCCCCGTATTGTGGGTATATTATGTCAGTTATGCGAAATGTTTCTGCTTAGTGGAATACTTCTGGCTTTGACTATCGATATTACACTATATCGCAAACCTGTAAGCTTATCTTCTAATCTCCTCATATTATCTTGGTTGCCTATTAAAGTTTTATTCCTATATTCAGACGCCTGGCATTGTTGCGTATTCCAGTTTTGACATTCATTTCTGGTTGACATTCTTGTCGATGTGTTTGCATGTTAATCTTGAACCATAATCGAACAATAATTCATTGATTCTGCCATCAACATAACTTAGCAACTCCGTGAATACAACTTCATAATAACTTGTCATGAAACATCGTAGTTGACGACTTTACATTTTTATTCATCTTTATCATACATCACAATATGATCATGTGAGTAGCAATTGATTCCCATCAAAGGATACAATACACTTCACAGTAATTTCACATATCGTCTACTTGACCTATAGCGGTCATTCTAACCGTCAACAGCTTTGCCGGCTGTATTCATAATCTATCACTTGAATATTGATTTATATATTGTTTATGCACCTGAGGCATATATATATTAATTCTTTAATACCTGTTCAATTCAGAACCACTGTCTGAACATTAATCTACATTTGGCCTTATACGCCAGAACAGTTACCATTATCACTGTTTCTCACAATACAGTTACGCCTATAATCGCGTTATCTTTATTATTCTTCGCGTGTCATACCGCGTTTGAATATTTACACTTTAATATCTATTTAGACTCATAGGTCTTTAAAAACACATTATTATTTTGGCTGAACATATGACTGTTATCCTTCTAGAATAAGTGGATCTACCACATAGTTAAACACTACTATTGGCACATAGGCCACACATCGACTATTTTCGTTACTAGCCTACACACGTCAGCTAGTTATTTACGCTTATGTTTTGAAGTCTAATCAAGGTAGGTGCTGCATGGTGCAACCATATAGATTGAAGTAAAACCAAAATGATTATGAACCATGCAGTAATCCTCAACAGTTATGTGCTAGAATTTTAGACAAATATTGAAAACCATATAGAACAGTCTAGGTAGTCCATATTTCTTTTTATTTATTTTGTGACAAAATGTGCCTATTACTTAATGTCCCTTGTAAAGGTCAAGGACACAAGTGACTTGAATGTTCTCTATAAGCTTTAGTCCTGTTTTACAGGAACTAGCAGGTTGAATGAATGATCATTGTTCTTCCTTGTTATTCCCTCTAGAGTAGTGTTTCTTAACCCTCTTTGTGTCATGGACCCCTTTGATTGTCCCGTGAAGACTATGGATCTCTTTGATTGTCCAATAAATGCTATTGACCCCTTTGATTGTCCCATGAAGGCTATGGACTTCTTAAACAAAATGTACATAAAGCATAATTAAAAAATTTTACATTTTTAATTTTAGGATGTGTACATGGACCCCTGAGAATCCATTCACAGGACCCCAGGGGGGGTCCCCATGGACCACTGGTTAGACATGTTAGTGTACTTGTTGCTTTCAACAGATTTCTTTTTAGGGCAGTTTTGTTCAAGCTGTGAGCCTTAAAAATATGGTCATTTCTTGTTATGAGTGAGGAAATCATAATTAGTGCCTGTTTGTAAAACCTGTTTCAATCTATACAT